>RJWM01006340.1:57377-85116 GCA_004363535.1 Dasyprocta punctata
TTTTTTTTTTTTTTTTTTTTTGAGGCAGGGTCGCACTATGTAGCTCAGGCTGGCCTTGCGCTGGCGTTGTAGCCCAAGCCAGCCTCGAACTCACAATGCTCCTCCTATCTCAGCCTCCCAAGTGCTGGGATTAAAGGCCTGGTTATGCATATTTTAACCTTCCTCTGTGAACCAACATTGCATTCCAAAGTAGTGTACTAAATTTTACTTGGCACAGTGTACAGAAGTTTCTTTTCTACCACATCCTTACCAAACTGTGTAATGGAATTTTTAGTTTTCATCAGCTTGATGGGTATGAAACCATCAATGGATCTCACTGTCCTTTTAAATTGTAGTTCTTAGAGGATCAGTGAAGTTGAGCTGTTTTTTTACACTGTTGCAAACCACTTTTCTTCTTTTGTAGACACTGATAATTTGAGAGAGGGGATTTTTGCATTTTCTGTTCTCACTGAATATGAGTTTTATTATTTATATATGCTGCAAACAACTTCTTAAATGCTATGATTTGCTTTTTTGCTTTCTTAGTGGTATCTTTTGATGGAAAGTATTCTTAATTTTAAAATATTCAAGTTCATTGATTTTTTTTCCTCTGTGGTTAGAATTTGTCATGTTTTATAATTTTTTCCCATAATCTTGAGGGCATGAAGATATTCTTCCATGTTGCCATCTAAAAGATTTTAAATTTACTTTTAATTTCTAGGACTACCATAGAGTTAGTTTTCATGGCTACTATGATATGTACGCCAGAAATTGGTTTTCTCTTCCAGATGAATACCCAATATTCCCAGTACTAAATGAAAAGGTTTCCTATTTCCCACAACTATCTTTGCCATAGCCTTTTCCCACAGCTACTTTGTCATAGATCACTGTTTATAGGTTTGGGGATTGTACCAAGTTTCTATTCTATTTCATTTCAATTAGTCTGCACTTGACTATACCAATGCTAAGTACATAATAACACAAGTTACTGTAGTTTTCAAAGAACCCTTGATACGCTGATCAAGTCGCCCACTTTGCTCTTCTTCAATAGTTTCTCTCTATGCTCAGTGCTTTGCATTTCAATCTAAGTTTTAAGACCAGTTCAATTCCATGGAGAAAGGATAACAAAACCAAGAAACAAAAATAATTTTCAGATTTTTTTTTACTCTGATTGTTCTGAAGTTGTATCTCTGTTTAGAAAGAATAAAATAAATAAACTTTTAATCCATAAACATGATGCACATTACTATTGGGAAAAAAACCATTCCTCTTATCCCCAGAAATAAATTTATCTTAAAGTTTAGTTGTTTGATATCAATATTATTTTTATATTTGGTTACTGTTTACATGTTATATCTTTTCCAACTGTTTGATTTCAACTATCTTGTATATTTAGGTTTTACTTATTTATTGGTGCCAGATTTTGAACCAAGAACTTCGTTCATGTTATGCATGAGATGTACCACTAAACTACACACTAGCCCTCATACTTAGGTTTTACATGTGGCCTTTGTAAACTGCATATATTTGAATATCTTTAAAATCACTATATTTTTGGATCACCCATCATTAATCAAACATTTATAGTAATTTCTGTCAAATAAAAGCATTATAGCATGTCTTTATTCCCTTTATGCATCAGATGTGGCACCACACCACTTACGGTTCTTTCTTAAACTAGACATGACCATAAAAGGTGAATGTTTTGAACCCATTCAGAACGTCAAAGCAGCCGTAACAGTCCAACTAAAGACAGTCAGGAAAGAGGGCTTCTAGAGCTGCTTCAGAATGTGGCAAGAATGATTGAATAGGCTGGGAGTGCTGGTGCACACCTGTAATCCCAGCACTCAGGAGGCTGAGACAGGAGGATCACCTCGAGTTTGAGACCAGTCTGAGCTACAAACTAAATTCAAGGCCAGCCTGAAATACACAGTAAAACCCTGTTTCAACAAGTAAATGAATAAATGAATAAATAAGGAGTGTGTTTGAAGTAAGGGGGAATATTTTGAGTGGGGTTAGTGGCCATGTGCCATTTACTATAATAAATTTTTAAAACTTAAACACTATTTTGCAATTATGCATTGTATGTTGCTTATCTTTTAACCTGTATTTTTTATCTTTTATTCTTTTCTGTTTCCATTTTGGCTATTTACTTTTAGCGTATTATTCAATTTACTAATTGTTCTCTGCTGTGTCTTACCATCTGATAAACTGATCCATGGCATTCCCATTTTTTTTTTTTTTTCATGCTGGAGATCAAACCTAAGGCCTGTGCATGCTAGCTAAGCACTCCACCAGAGAGTTACATCCCTCAGCCCCTGTTCCTAATTTTGATTATTGTAGTTTTTTAGTTCTGGATTTTCTATTTGATTCTTATTCACATATGATAAAGTAATTATAGTTTACAGTAGCCTTGCCGAGATGCTCAATTTTGTGTTCCACTACTTAACGTGAGTATGATTATTTTGTGACCTGCTTGTTAATTCCTCTCATGGGTTTGTTTTGATGTTTATTTATTTATTGTTGGTACTCATATCATCTAATTTCCATGTGAACATTTTAAACTGAGTGCTCAGAATTATATTGGGGAAAAATCTCTAAGTAGTTTGAAGCTTAAGTATCCTTTGCTAAGTGTCTGTGGTGACTTAGCAGTTGCTCGGTGAGCGGTATTAGTAAAGTCTGTTTGTCTCTAGAATGGCTCCTTCCTTGGTATCTGCATGGCCCATGTGAGTCTAAACTAGTGATCTTCATTCATACTATTTGGTCTTTTAGCCTAGGCTGCTCAAAACCTTTTTTTCCCCCCCTGAAATCGTTAATATGCTGGTGTTGAATGTTATTCATCTGACAAACTTTCTTGGAAGTACTGAAATTGGCAGTTTGGGCACTGATAATATAGTCTAAAGTTTTTATACAATTCTCTGCCTACTAACTAGAAGCTTACCCTCTTTTAGTACTATCAGAAACACAATCCAATGGCATATTATTATCTGAGTAACTTTAGTTAGTAAAAAAAATTTTCAAAGTTTGATACTTTAACTCTTACGAAGGACATACTGCAGCCCACTTCAGAAATGATCGACCTAAAAGTTTTATAAATGTGAAATTTACTATGAAGAGACTGATACCTGTTGTGTTTCTAGATAATTTATGAGATAGGCCAAATAACCCTCTAGTTATTAGACAAAAATTCATATCAAAGCAAATACTTGAGATAAAAAAATTAATAATGAATCACACAGTTCTATATAGCTTGTAAACAATATGCTCATTGGCTGATAAAGATTATTTTCAGCATGGTATTAACTCGCAGCCATTTTCTTGATTCACTCTTAGAATGGATATAATTATTTTGTATTATTATCTCCGAAGAATATCCCCACTTGCTATAATAAGAAAAGTCAGTAATACATGACTATTTCTCCAGAGGTAACAACCTTCAAATTTCTTTTTGCTCTCTCTTTTTTATAATCCAAATCTAAATTAAATTCAAACTGATGAAGTTGCTACACAAGTACCAGAATAATTTGCAATTGACGTTCTTCGGTTTGGCAGAAGAGAAGATAACCTTTTGTATAGGATTAGCTAAGAGAAAACAGATCTGGGTAGAATGACAAAATTGTATTTTTGCAAGTTCAAAAATATAATGACGTGCCTGGTAAGAGAAAGGGCAATGCAAGTAAGAACACAGTTTAATAATTAAAAGTTACAAAGTTGACCATGGCTCCTTATTCCTCTACTCTCCAAAAAAAAAAAAAAAAAAAAAAAAAAAAAAAAAAAAAAAAATCAGGTACAGAACATTGTGTTGGAGGAACCTCAAGAAGTTCAAGACTGCTGCCCCTTTTTCCTCCAGAGAGTTTTCTTGAAAGACTAAAGAACTGGTCTAATTCCCCCATCATCTGAGCTGGAAGAGCTGGGGGCTGAGGGACATGTTAGGAATTTATGGGGTTAACTTGTGCCAATAACAACAAGCTTCTGCAATTCAGGTATTTCCTAATCTCTTAAAAGGCGTGTTTTTAAGACAGAGTGACTTTTGAGGAGTTTAATTTATGCCAGGCACTGAATAGTTAGTTATACTTCTCTGTACCCAGTTGTACATTTTTTCATCTAACACACCAGCATTATTGGAAAGAATAAAAGTTTATGAAAAATGATAATTTAGCAGAAGATTCAATACTATGATGTTTACTATGTTGTTTTTGTCATTTTTGTGCTGTTGAAGTTGACAGAATGTTGTCTCACTTTGTTTGATGAACTCGGTTTGCTCAATCGATGTAGCTGGTCACGTAGGTGCTTTGTGAGGGCAGCTCTCCATGGACGTTCTTTCATCTGTGCAAGGTCGACTTTATTGTCTGGAAGATAGCTCAAGTAAAACATTCTTAGCATGGTTACCTTATCTAAAAGAAGCAATATCTCCATCATACTGCTTTAGTACCTCCTCCTCTTTCCTTTTCTTGGGGAATGAGGACAGAACTTTGTGAACTTTTTTTGGTTGATTTTCATGGTTTGTAAAGTTTTGGACATGCTCATTGTCTTACAAATCAAGATACTCTACAAAACATCCAGTGTAAACAGTAATGCCTTCTGTACTTTTTGCCATCTATATTTGCAAAGGTAACCCTTTCAACTCCTAGCACTAGGTGTGATAAAAACATGGTGAATATTTAAAAATTGATTACACTAACAAACATTGCCATTAATCCTCCTCAAAATATTCCCTTTGCCTCCAATATATTCATCGCATTGTTCTTGCCACTTTGTGAAGCAGTTCTGTAAGTCCTCTTTTGTGAGTGTCTAGTTGTGCTGTCACAGCCTCCTTGATGGTTTCAATGTCCTGAATCACGTTCATTTTGACTTTGGGGAAGAGCTGATGTAGCATGCCAGGTCCAGTGAATAAGATGGATAAGGACCCACTGCAATATTTTCATGCAACAGGAATTGACGATGGGATAAATGTGTTTAAAGCTAGCGGGAGTATTTTGAGACAGATTGATGGGAATGTTTCTTTTACTATAATAACTTAAAAATTAATATTTTTGGTATTGTTTGATAATATTTTCTATATCTCTAAATGGTATTGCTTGGGCTTTTCTTTTTCTTTTGTGGTCTTATGCATTAACTAGATCATGATTTCTTATTACTGAAGTGAGTAATAATAATATTATTTCACCATTGCCCATTCTTTCAATAGTTATACCATAATTTTGGTTAGGTCAATATTCAATATTTTTTATAACTATAACTCTTCAAATACAATAATATTTATTTTCCTTTCCTGCAAAAATACTATTTTTTTCCTTAATTTAATATTTGTTGTGGTCTTTCCTTTGGTTACATTTCTAAGACTGATTTTATTATTATTATTATTATTTATTTTATTTATTTTTTTTTTTTGTGGCACTGGGGATGAACTCATAACCTCACATCTGCCAGGCAGACGCTTAAGCCACTGAGCCAAACTCCCAGCCCTAGTTTTTTGAGACAGGGTTGCACTATGTAGCTCAGGCCGGCCTTGTGCTTGCATTATAGCCCAAGCTAGCCTCGAACTTACAATGCTCTTCCTACTTCAGCCTCACTAGTGCTGGGATTAAAGGCGTGTGCCACCACGCCTGCCTCTAAGACTGATTTTAAACTCAATCCCCAAACTCCTCCCCAATAATTGAAATCTCAATACTTTCATTAGATATTTTATTTTCTTGAAGAAATCCCTCCAGGAGACTGTGACCTCCTTTCCTCTAGGATGGCTGCTTTCTCTGGTAAGTGCATAGCTACCAGATCTGCATCCAGAGAAGTTTCCATGTCCATCTCCTGTTTTATAGATCCAATTTTCACAAGCCCATGTCTTCCTCTTTTTTGTTTTACTTACTAGTTATGGTGGAGCCCTTTCTTGAATAGTTTTCTGGAAATGTAGATGAGAAATACATTTTTCTTTTTTGAGATTTTGCCCCTGTGAAAATATTTTCATTCTATCTACATACTTGATTTGGGAATAGAATACGAAATTGGAAATATTTTTCCCTCAGCAATTTGAAGAAATCAATGGTTGTCCAGCATCAGATGTTATTGCTGTAGTACTGGCCAGGTGTGGTGGTGCATGCCTGTAATCTCAACACTCAGGAGGCTGAGGCAGGAGGATTTCCATGAGTTCGAGGCCAGCCTGGGGTACATAGTGAGTTCAAGGCCAGCCTGCATACATAGTGAGACCCTGTCTCAAAAAACAAAATGAAACAAAATGAGAGATCCCTGATCGTTCATATGGAACTTGCTTTTTACCTGCTGGAAGAGGTTGTATTGGTCGGTTGCAGTGTTCTAACATTTCTCATTGATATGATTTGTTCTGGCTAGTTAGTAGTTGCTAGTTCTATGAAATTTTCTTGAATGTATTGGTTTAGAGATTCCTTCCATTTTATTCTTTTATATTATTCACAAGGTACTGGACTGTTTTCCAGTTTTATCACACCATTTTCCATATCTTTGAATATCTGCTCATTTTCTGGGAGAATTTTATGACTGCTCTCCCAAACTTTCTATCAAACTTTTTCTTTATAACCTTCCAGGTAGGGAGGTGTCCTAAATTAGAATCTTCGAAGTCTTTATGGTTAGTGAATTGTCTTTTTCAATGCTGGGGATAGAATGCAAGGCCTTGTATATACAGGGCAAGCACTCTAGCACTAAGTTAAATCTCCACTTCCAGAATATTTTTACTGATAATATTTGAATCTTGCTATAAATTTGGTCAACTAGGTGTTGAGATTCAGAACTGAAGAGAAAATCATTGCACAGTCCACTTGTTCCTCGTAGCAAAATATTGGTCATATCACGTAATTTGAATAGAAACACACACAAAAAACAACAAGTGTCAGAAAGAAGAAAGCAGGTCAATCATCATCAGACAAGACCAGAATTTTAAAAAAATCTCTAAACAAAGTAAAAACATTATTTGATATAGCTTAAAGGGTGCATGCTAGTGTTTAATGTGTAGTGTCAACCATTAAACACTTTAAATACATTTTCATTAATAAAAATAAATTAAGTCAGTGTTTCTCAATTTTCAATCATTTATATAACATCTTCATGATACACTTAATATTTCTTACAATTGAGATAGATTCTACTTAAATAAAATTAAATTTTATATTATGCTGTCAATAGAAAATCAGTTTCACTGATAAATAGAAGGAAAACATACCAATAAGTTCTTGGATGCTCTTGGGTATCAATTTTCTCTTCTATAACAGGAGTAATAACAGGTCCTGAAAGGTTTTTCTTTTTAGTATTAAAAGAATTCATACATATAATGTGTTTAGAAAAATTTCTGGAACGTAATATGTGTCATAGGTGATTTTTAAAGGCATTAAAGCAACCCATTCATATAAAAGGCTGTGCCGTAGAAACTGGAGATATGCTAAAAACAAAAATTAAACAAAAACTAATAAAGTAAAATTGGACCTATATATCAGACAAATAATAATATAAGCTGGCACAGAAATATATTTTCAAGAGTTTGAAATGATAAGCAACAATAGGTCTAAAGATTTTACACAATGAAGAGAGCTAGTCTATGAAGAAATCATGTTCATTAAGGCAGTGTAAAACTGGGTAAGTAAAATGAAATATGATTAAATTTAAAAGATCATGGTTATATCTCACAGAGTTCAGTTTCAGAAGAGTAAAATTTAAGAATTTAAACTATTGTTGCCTACCAGGGAATAAACAAAAAATACACAAATGAATTCAGAGGATACCTATCAAACCAACAGGGCTGCCAGGAAGTTGGGGAAGAAAAGGCCACTCCAGTTTTAGTAATGTTTTATTTCTTTTATTTCATGAAGGAGTGAGCAAATACATCAAAATATTAGCACTTTCTAGGAAGTCAGAGTGATTGCAAATTTTTTTTGTAGTTTGCTATCAACTGTTGACAAAAAGTATATTCACATTTAACAAGTGTTTTCACATTTAATAAGTGTTATTTGCCTTTTTGTGGTGAGAAGTAGAAACAGTTGGGCCAACCAGCTCATTATTTCCTAACGTCATTGTTTTATCGTCTGATTCTGATTTTTTCTTTTGTTCTGATTTTGTAATAACGTCTAAATAATCTTTGGTTTCACATTTTCATCAAGTATTCTAGTATTTTCCTAATAATTAGTTGACAGAATGATATAATGAGGATGTTTTTATGGAGTATTTTGATTGTAGTTCAACTATTACAATCTCTTTACATTTTATATTTTAAGTATAGGAGTCAAATTCATAAGCTACAAAATTACATACATAATGTTAGCAAGAGGTTTGACACAGCCTTTTCTCTCTATAAACTTGCTTTGTAGGTTCGGGACTTCCGACATCTGCACATCAACCAAAGCTTCTCTCCCTTTTAAAACTGTCTTTCAGTTTCAAGCAATAGGAGAGAAAACATTGTGGTTCAGATGCAATTTTATATAAGTTGCTGCTTTTCTGGAATTACCTATTATATTAAAGCAAACTTTTTAAAATTTAGAAAAGCATACACGAGTTAGTGAAAAAACCTGGAGAATTTAAATCCAAAAACCAAAAATACTAAGATCATCTCTAACTCGACATCTTCCACACCACATTTAAAAACGTTCTGAGAGGACATGTTAAAAAGAGAAAATTATACACTTCAAAATGACGTTTTAAAAAACGAGTGGTTGAGTTATGAGATTATGAATAATTATTATTTCATGCGGTTTTTTCTTCAGCACTTTCCAAAAGCTTCCACTAGGAATATGTGATCAGAAGGAAATGAAATATTTACTGTACTTTCAAATGAAAGAACATACTATGGATGATTACATGATTTTTTTTTCTTTTTTTGCGGCACCGGGAATCGAACTCACAGTCTTACGCCTGCCAGACAGGCGCTTAAGCCACTGAGCCAAACTCCCGGCCCTGGTTTTTTTGAGGCAGGGGCGCACTATGTAGGTCAGACCAGCCTTGCGCTCGCGTTGTAGCCCAAGCGGGCCTCGAACTCACAACACTCCACCTACCTCAGCCTCCCCGGTGCTGGGATTAAAGGCGTGCGCCACCACGCCCGGCTTGGATGATTACATGATTAAGGAAACGAATCCTTTCGTTTTATTCGTTTCGAATTATTGAAATGTTTCGAATAAACATTTCTTTCTAGGATATTTCACTAACCGAACATTAACTCATTCATTCCCTAAAACTCCCGCCACGCATCAGCAATCAAATTGGCTCAAAAAATAACCTAAACTTTCTTTCCCATAATTCCCTGTCTCACTAGTTTCCCATAAACCCGAGGGCTTCAAACATCCGCCCAACAACAGAAGTTAGCCCGCCTCCTTATTGGTCCTTCACGATTGGTCCCGCCTCACACTCGCGGGTTAAGGCTGTTGATTGGGTAAAATTGTAGGCGGAACGGATTTTGACAGTCAGCTCGGAGGCGTGGCTACAGACGCCCCCAAACTCTACACACGCTCCCACAGCACCATGTACCGAACGCTCCGGCTTCTCGCGCGCTCGCGTCGCCTCCTGCAGGCTCCAGCCTCAGGATCAGCTCCAGACTTGCGTGGTGCCGCAGTCCTCCCACTCTGGTTGCAAAACGCTGCTCGAATGGTGAGCGCGGGCCTTGGATCCCCGGCTTCCCTGCGGTGACCTTCAGCTTTCCTGCTTGTCCGCGGAGACGCCTGCGGGCTGGCGGGAGGGAGTCCCCTGGCTTCCCGGCCCAGCGGCCCTGGGCTCAGTGCCTGCCGTGGCGTGGCGGCCTCCGGCCTCCGGCGCCTCCGGCTGCGCTGGAGAGGAGTCTGCGCCCGCAGGGGCTCAAGGGGAGCTGCGGCCCGCACCTGGCCTCTTTCCGGAGCTCCACCGCTGGACCGAGGCTGGGCCTTTGGGGTGACCCGCCTCCGCGCGCTTAGGGCTTCGCTCCGGTATTTGAAGAGGCGCCCATCCCCGGGGCGCTGCGGCAGGGACGATGCAGGAGGCGGGGAGGATGGGAGACGAGGGGCAGCCCCTGCTCTGCGCCTTAATAGGGCCTGGTCGCGTGCATTTCTGGTCGCCCCTGAACTGTGGCTTACTGGTCCCACACGGTGCTTTGAGAAACCTCTAAGTGGAGTGGAAGGTAGGGGGTTGTCTTCAGGCTCTCCAGAGGGAACACAGTGAGTCTCTTAGGTAAATATTTTACCGATCATGAAATGGCCTGTTTAGTTAGGGTGAATTTGGTTTCCCCCACAACTGTTTTGTTTTGTTTTGTTTTTGGTACCAGGGACCAAACTCGCGACCTCGCTGTTGCCAGACACGCACTTACGCCTCTGAGCTAAATCTGCGGCCTCCCCCACAACTTTTGTAAGAAGTAAAAAAATCTGCAATTTGTAAAGTTAGAGATATTGTTCAGATGCATATTTGAAGGAGTAGAATAGTACCTAACTGTCGTTGAATAAGTAATTTATATGCATAATGACATGTAGGGAATTTAAAGGTCCGGTTCAAAGTATAACCTAAGTCCTTCTGGTCCTTAGAGTATTGCGTTTGTTATTCAGTCTTGAAAAAGTTTTCAGTATGTGTCTAGGTTCAGAAGAGTTTGGGAAATAGTTTAGGAAAAGTAGTTTTTCACTGTCCACAGAGGTGTAGCATGTCTTTTGCAATCCAAGATGAGATTTCAACTCCTAGTCTCCTAAAAGTTGAGAGTTTGAACAAATTGTCTTTGCACCTTAGTTTGCACATGTAAAATTGAAATAATTATAGTTACTCAGCAAGATTGCACGTAGGAAAATACCACGAGTCGGGTGCTTATTAAATATGCTCTATCTTCTGGGCATTTCAAAGGGCCAACATATTTTCTGTAATACACATTTTAAGATGCTCCTATGCCATCATTCACCTAAATTTACAAAGTCTAGGATACTTTGTATTCCTAAAATTTCTTGCTCTAGTAATTTTTGTGTATTGTAGAACCTTTAAACATTTTTAAATTCATTTTTTACCAGTTTAAAGGGGAACAGGAGATAGTAGAACTTCTGAATCTGTTTTGTTAGGGCAAATGCCAAAAAATAGTACTGCTTAGCTTTTAGGGTTGTAATATTAGAAAATAGATAAGGGTATTTTGTTTTTTTATAGTCTAAACAAATATTTTTGCATTCCAACTTTCTCAGCTCCCAAACTTGTTGGTTTTGTTAAAAGTTCTTCCTATTTGTAGTGTTGGGAACTCTAGAAGCCTTAAGTTACCTTTTATTTAAAAGCACGTAAAAATTCATTCAGGAGAAACATATTGTATGTATTGAATGCCTTCTGTCTGATGGGTCTTATAAATAAACTAGTCAGTGGGCATGGAGTATAGAGACTTCTGGGGGAGATAAGCAGAGCAGTTCAGTAAATACAGATGTCACACCTGAATAATACAGTGTGATGAATACCACAGGAGAAGTGCATTTACAGTGACTTTAACAGTGAGTATTCAACCAGCTCTGAACTTGCTGTGGTTGCACTGTGGTTAGAGAAGCCCTATACTTTTCCTATGGTCATTTTATTTCGTTAATGATTTTCATGATGGCCATAAAGTTTAAAAGATAAATAATCTTATTTGGTATTGCAATGTAATATTGATAAGCCGTTTATGATATATTTGCCTATTTTGAGACTTGGAGGTCACCCTATATTTTAGAACCAGACTAAATTTCAGAAAGAAACTGAAAATTCAAATCGAAGTCCAATGTTGAATTTTTATCTACTAAGTCTTTTTGCATGAGAAATAATTTGAGTTTTCTTGAACACTGAAATGTTCTTCTAAACCATCATGGGAATCTGAAGAACACTTTATATTGTCTTTAGTAACTGCCATGGTTTGGTCAAGTGGTTATTTATCCATACATTTGCGTAGGACGTCTTCAGGCTTAAGGTTATGCTTGTTGATTGATCACCTAGATTACAAGAGGGAGCAACTAGGCTGAAACTCTGGGCTGTCAGACTCCAAAAGCTGTTTGGGTTTACTTCTCCATCAGTATCCCAAAAAGCTGGGATAGTAATTCCAGATGAGTCCGTGACAAATCCTTGATTGTATCTCTCTCCTGTAAAACAAAAGGAACTGTAATGCTGTTAGATTTTTCTCTACATGGACAGTGCTACATGCCAATTTTTTTTCTATTCAGCAAACCAAAAGCAATGTAGGTTTTATATCTGAGATATACAAACAAAAACACTTTGCACTGCAGTATTTGTTTCAAGTATCCTAATCAATTTGTTATCTGGGTAATTTACTGAGTTTATTTCATCTTTCATTGTCTCCTTTAGATGATAGATAGGTAGATAATTGTTTCACATATTTATTAAGCAGTTACTAACTTTTTTCTGTAGCTTAAATTAATAATACTTTGTAGAATACCAGCTTTTTCCTGAAACAGACTTTGAGCCTATAATCCTACTATGAGTAACAGTTTAGCTTTGCTTTCCTGACATTCCCAAAGGGTTCCATCCACCCTGAAAAATTAAGAACTGACCTAGCCCATCTCCTCTGTCTGCATACTTTACTTTACTTTATAGGTTAGAAAAGCCAACTGTCAGAAGATGACACAACCACCAAGTGGTGGGTTATCTTGACTATAAGACCTGAATAATTTCTGTTGCATTATGCCTTTTCTCATTCTTACTGTTTGCAGACCTATCCGAATTTTGTTTAAATATATTATATTAGTAAATTTCAAAATATTATTCTTAGATCATTTTCAAAAATTCCCAGTAAAATAAACATTAACTTAAGTTTGCATTGGTCAAATTATAACTACTAATAGGCACATTCCTTAAATGGAAAAGATTACTATTGCACTTAAATGACTTTCTTTGTGTTTAACATCTGTGTAACCTATGAGTTCTATAATCTGTCTTTTACGTCTGTATTAATGAATTTGAATGCCAAAAAATTCTCAAGGAAAGACCTAGAAGTGGGGAATAGAGTTAAAATTGAATATTTTGTCTTTGAGATACTTGTTAAGGTTTGTTTCCCCTTACAGCCATTAAGATGCTGTTGTTTTTGATATGAGCTTTTTTTGTAAGTGCTAACTGTCTTATCCTTGTCTTTAGGCAAGCCAAAATTCCTTCCGTATAGAATATGATACCTTTGGTGAACTGAAGGTCCCAAATGATAAGTATTATGGTGCCCAGACTGTGAGATCTACGATGAACTTCAAGATTGGAGGTGTGACGGAACGCATGCCAGTAAGTGACTGTGTAGAAATGGTGACTTGTTTTGGACGAACTAGGCTATATTTAAATGAATCACCTTACTTTATAAGTAAATACTTTATAGATTTAAAAAATATAGCTATTAGAAAACTGACTTCCTGAATAAAACATTGGTTTTTTTATTAAAATGCCAAAGAACCTTTTGAAGTTTTAGTGTGCTGCTATTTTGCACCATGGCTTTGAATATTTGGGATGCTTTTTGGATAAAATGATTATCTTTTCATTTTTACTGGGCATTTGCAAGTTTTTTTCTAGGGTTTTACAGTTTGTAAAGCTGGGCATGGTGGCACATGCCTGTAATCCTAGCACTCAGGAGGCTGAGGCAGGAGGATTGCTGTGAGTTTGAGGGTGGTATAGGCTACAAAGTAAGTTCAGGGCCAGCCTGAACTGCGTAGGGAAACCTTGCCTTAGCAAAAAAAGTTTATAAACATTTTTAATGTACTCTAATTCTTATTTCCTTGTTTTTATAGATTTAAAACTTTGGTTTTTCTTTAATATTGTACTTTTTACTTTGGTTTCAGTTTTCAGAAAGTTGTACAGAACACAAATATATCACAGTATTATTCACCACGTCTGACATATAGAGATACAGAAATGGATAGGGTGATTTAATAATTAGAAACTTCTTACCAAATTTTATTAAATCCAAGATGCCATCAACTAGAAGATATATCAACACCTATCACTAAGAAAGAAAATAGCTAAAGTTGTGATATGTCATTGGTTGTGTAGTGCTTTTTGATTTCAGAGATGTTAAAATGTGAAAAGGGTTAGTGAAATAGATTACATATCCCACTGAAACCCAGTGTATGAAAAATAGTCACTGCAGGATAGGCAAGCTAGCCTACAGACAGCACCATACTTCATCCAGTGAGGTTATTGTCTTCTCAATAACTTACTCTAAATTCTTTTAACTTACATATTTTAATTCATTCCTAAGCCTTCAAGACTGAATCTTCACTGGTTCAGAGAATTTTATGACAGGCAGCTAAATCTTTGAAGAAAATTTCTTTGTCATTGTCACCTGTAGCCTCCATGATAATGAGGTAAACATCAAGTCTGACTACATTTTGGTATAGCAAAAGATAACTATCCTCATCCAATTCATTTCTGAGATTAAGGAAGTTAACCCCTGACAACATTGGTGGGTATGGGCATGGCTCATGTTTTGATTATTCACTAGCAAGTTGAGTGGTTTTAAGGATGTGGTTGCTACTGCTACTCCAGCAATAGGATAGCCATTGGATTACATGTCTGTGTGAAGGTGGATACCTAGAATATCAATTTATTTGCATTTGATTTCATCTGTATTAATTTTCTGAATTTTATTAAATACAAAACAGACTATCTGTACCCAGAATTTAGTAGTATGATTAAGTCCAACACTTCATAGATGAAATCGAAAGGAAAACAAAACCAAAAAAGATTATGAACTTCTACACTTGATCTTAGCAAAAAGGCCCAGAACTGAGATTATGAATTTCTGATATAAATTAAGATTATGATCCTTCTTTTCTCCATAGTGATACATGGTGCTATTTTATTTTAATAGTGTTTAGTGCATCTTTCTCTGATACCATCTTTTTTTATTTCTCTGGGTCTGTAAACCCTAGCATCAGTCACCCCATTCAATGTTGATTGACATTTGGTTATGACTTTGGTAGTGGTCAACCTACCACTGTCATGGTGGTTCCTATAAAAGTTTATTTATTTTACTATTATTATTGTTTTTTGGGAGGGGGTTGTTTGTTTGTTTGAGACAGGGTCTCACTTTGTAGGTGAGGCTGGCCTTGAACTCACTATGTAGCCCAGCTCGCCTCAGACTCATGGCATTTCTTCTGCCTCAGCATCCCAAGTGCCCAACTTTTTTGAGATTTAAATCTGTATTTGTTTTCATGTTTATAACTTTTTAAGTTTTTAATTGTATGTACCACTGATCTCCATTTTCTTTGAGTAAAACATTTATGTTTTAATTTTATGTACTTAAAATTCAAAATAAAATGTTTCTTTTTTCCTTTTTTTAATTTGGTCCCTCAGCATATACTCAGTCGGCTCCAGGTTTATGTGTTTAATATGTTTTATTCTTTAGTTTTCTTTGTTTTTTCCACTTGATTGACTCTGAGGATTATAGACTCTGTTTTATAGATTCATTATTCTTCACCTCATTTTCTCCCTTTTGCTCTTTCTCCATTTGAACTTTGTTTGAGATCTGTGCCGGAATACATAGAACTGTCCTTTAATCTTTTTTTTTTTTTTTTTTTTGTACCAGGAATTGAACTCACAACCTTGTGCTTGCCAGGCAGTTGCTGTGTCACTGAGCTATATCCCCAGCCCTATAGTATTCTTCTTGACAAGACTTTATAATGCACTGGTTTGACAAAAACCAGGTTATTATTTCCTTGAAATATGATCAAAAGTTACTCAGTTTATCTTTTTAAAGTTTGTTGAGGTAATTTTGATTAGAAAATAAAAAGATTTGTGTACTAACAAATGAAAATACGGGTCTGTATTAGAGGTTAATCAACTTTAAGCCTGGAAAACCCTGATTTAAAAAAGTGCCAAGTCTTCACTAACTAGATGATACTGATTTTTGAAAAGCTTTGGGTACGCATGGTAGCCATTCATTGGTTAACTCATAGTGCTAAGAAGTAAAATATGTCTTTTTTTTAAGAGAAGAAGGAAAAAGTTATAGCATGAGAATGACTCTTGCTGGAAAACTATTAAATACTGTTTGTTTTTTAACACATGCCATATGAAATATACATGTACTTTGTATATAAAAGTACATTGAATTTTGTGTTGTATCAATCTACTTGCTTTTGTTTAGTTCTGTTAGTTCACATGTATGTATGTATATAATCTTCTAAACGTTTGAAAATCATAGTATTAATTAGGTAACTATTTTTGCATCTGATTAAATAATAAACTCTCGTTCTTAACTAAAGCTGCAAATTAGAGACTTTTTTTTTTTATTGGTTTTAGATCCCAGTTATTAAAGCTTTTGGCATCTTGAAGCGAGCAGCAGCTGAAGTTAACCAGGATTATGGTCTTGATCCAAAGATTGCTACTGCAATAATGAAGGCAGCAGATGAGGTAGGAAATGATTAGTGTGTTTACTTCATGGCCTCGGACCCATATGATTTCCTGGGTTGTGACAAGCTCTGCCAGTAGGAATGGGCACTGTGAATTCTTGAGTTAACAAATTTCAAGGTAGGGTGGCAGCATTATTGTTTGGCAAGGATATTAATATGGTGCTTAAAATGTAATATTCTGACAAGATTTCTGAATGATATTACTTCTTTTACTTTTAAGCCTCTTTCCTTGTAAATTTAGGTAGTTTTAAGATTGTTTTGAAAAGATTGAACTTTAACTGATTTCTTTAAAAATAACCGGTTCCTTTTTAAACTTGTTGATTATTTGATAATACTTAAGAGTATAATTTCACTAATCTACTCATAATGTCTTAAGGAATGGAGATGACAGTTCAAAAATTATGTACACAGTGCTGTTATTATAGTACTGTTTATAATAGTAGAAACTAACCACGATAGCTGCTTATGTATGTTGTGGTCATATTAGTTATATTGTGAATCATAGGAAGTTAGTTTTTTAAAGATTAACCTAGAGCAAAGCCTTACCTATCAGAAATAGGGAGGAAAGTTTGCAAAAACGTGCTTATGATCCTAATATTGTTTTACAAACACATGAGCAGAAAATGTGTATTTTTATAATACATATATACATAAGGATCCCATACCAAAAATCTACAGGTGCTCACATGCCTTCCATAAAGGGATGTATTGTATGCGTATAACCTAGGTTGTATTCCTTCTATATACTTCAAATCGCCTTTAGATTACTCATATACCTAATACAATGTAAATGTTATATATTTAATTGTTCTGTATTGTTTAGGGAATGGTAAGCAAAACAATCTATACATGTTCAATGCTAATACAATTTTCTATTCTTTTTTTTTTTCCCAAATATGTTTAATCTATGGGTTGTTAAATCTGTGGAGGTGGCTCCTACAGATATATTGGACCCACTGTATGTATACAAGACACGTACCCATTGTGTGGGATAGAGATTGGAAAGAGATGCCAATAAGTTAATAGTCATTATTTAGACTGTACTAAAGGTAGAACTGAGAGGTAGAATTATAATTACTATACTTCGGTTCTTAAAGTTTTCTGTACTGATCACCTATTATTTTTATATAACTAGAACAAAAGTTTTATTTTAAAATGAACCAGTTGTTAAAGATAATAGATTTCTAAAGTGCATCTGATTTTTTATGCTTTGGAATATGAAGTTAAGTAGCCATTTCTTTTAAGGAGCTTACATTTGAAAAACACATGGGCCAAGAGCATAAAATTATGACAAAAATAGGGGCAAATCTGGGCAGTGCTTGTTTCTACTTTTGGCGGTTGCTACTCATTGGACATCTGTGCAGTGAAGTAGCTATTAGTGAGCTCACATTTTCAAGTTCCCAGTTTATTATCATGCTGAGCCTGGGTGGTAACATCTGTTGGATATTCCTGCTGAGCGCCAGCAGCAAATGTATCACATTTGCCAGCCTTTACAGGTGGCCTTCTATTAGAGCAGACAGAAAAATAAGAAAGATGGCTTTGATTCAGTTTCTGTTTGAACCAGTGAATTGTTACACCATTCAGAATATGTATTTCATATTAAAGTATTCATGGTTGAGAAAAGTTATTCTATGGAAGCTTAGAATAGTGAGGCTTAGAATTGTGAGACAACTGCATTCAAACTCTACGGAGTCATCAGCAATTCACTTAGCATACAAAAATAACATCCTTAAGATTGTTCTATAAATGGAGTTCACTTCATTATAACTGATTGAAATAACTGAATGAATATTGTTTCTTTTTTTAAAAATACTCATTTGTAACTTTTCTTTTTTTCCCTGCAGGTGGCTGAAGGTAAATTGAATGATCATTTTCCTCTTGTGGTATGGCAGACTGGATCAGGAACGCAGACAAATATGAATGTAAATGAAGTCATTAGTAACCGAGCAATTGAAATATTAGGAGGTGAACTTGGCAGCAAGAAACCTGTTCATCCCAATGATCATGTTAATAAAAGCCAGGTCAGTGTAGGCCCTCTTCTTTTTTTTTTTTTTATTACAAATAGAAAAGCAGTACCTGAGATTTTTCTTGTAAGGCAAGCGTATGCTTTTTGACATGGAGAGTGTATTAACTTACACTCTTTAAAAGAAAAAATTTCGTAAGTTTCTTACTTCTTTTAGGAATCTTGGCTTTGTCTCAGACCTTATCAAAATTACTTTTAGGACATCTAAATTTACCATTATATGTATGTTTTTATTTTTTTTATTAAAATGTTTTTGAAGTAATTTAGTTTATAAAAGAATTACAAAGATAGTTCAGTTACTTTTTTCTTTTCCACTTCCTTAAACATTAACATCTTAGATAATCATGGCACATTTATCAAAAATAGGAAATTAACATTGGTACAATATTCTTAAAGAAACAACACACTTTTTTTTTTTTTTTTTTACAACACACATTTTTAGGATTTCCCCAGTTTTTCAGTTGATTCTCTTTTGTCTTTGAGGATCCAGTTCAGTCCACATAGTTACATGTGCCTTTAATTTCCAACCTGTGACACATTTTGGCCTTTTTCCTTAGTCTCTTTGGGCTGCTGTGTAGACTACTTGGCTTGTAAACAAGTATTTTTCTCAGTCTTAGAGGCTGGAAAGCCCAAGTAGCTGGAAGATCTGTTGTCTGGCGAGGACCTGCTTCCTATTTCACAGACAACCATCTTTTCTCTGCATCCGCACATAGGGAAAGGCGAAGGAGCTCTCCGCATCCCTTACAGAGGCACTAATCCCATTTCTGAGGCTGCTGCCTCCGAGAGCTAATTGGATCACAAAACTTCTGCATCCTGATACGAGCTCTTTAGAGTTTAGGGTTTCAACATGTGAATTTTGAGGGAACATGGACATTTAGATTTCTGTGGTATTCTTGACACTTTTGAAAGTAGTAGTAAGATATTTTGTATCTATATTTTGTGTCTGTCTCATATTTTCTCATGCTTGGGCTGAGGCTATGAATTTTGGGAATATTATCACAGAAATCTTCATTGCCTTATATCTGGGGCACAAGATAGCAGCATGATTTAAGATTGGCAATATTAACCTTAATCACTTGGTTAAGGTGTTGTTTGACAGGTTTTTTCTACTGTAAAATTCTCTATAGTATTTGTTAAAAATGAGTCCTTAAGTTTTGACTACATTTCAGGTATACTATTCTTGAGCTTCAGTTTCTAAAGGGAGGCATGTCAAAAACTTTTTTGGACACATTTTAAAGAATCACCATGGTAATTAATAGTGAAACTTTGGTGCTATGCAAATAATCTTCTTAAATTTTTGCCTACCGATTTTATCATTCATCAATATATCTTGCCTGTAACAATTACTGCAATGGTCTTCTAATAGCAATTTTGAATTTTCATTCTTCCTTCTAAATATATTGATTGAAATTTTTCTGCAAAGAAAAATTTGAACTCCCAGCCCTACTTATTTATTCCATCATTCATGTATGTCAGTGTGGGTTTTTGATGATTTATTTTGCTCTTTGGGTTAGATAGAGTATAATACTGTTGTTATTTATATTGCTGCCTAAATTATCTCAGTTTTGGAAAATGTATCCTTTGTCTTTTGTGTCCTTTAGATGTGCCACTATTGTCATCATCTTTTTTTTTTTTTTAGTACATTCTTACTTTTTGGCACTATAAAATAGTTTGACTCCATCATCTCTATCATCTTACATTTTGCCTGCCTCAGGCCTAGAAACAGGCATTTTTCAAAGAACTCTTGGGGAATCTCTTTGGAAAATGAAATGATATTAAGCCAGAATCTGGATGCTAGATATAATTTAATGTATTCTTAGTTATTAAAAGAAAAAGAGTTTTTTTTAATGCAAGATTATTGTATCAAGGATTTTTTTCAAACCCAGTATTTGCCTTTAATATATTCAGTCTGAAATCTGCTTCAGAATAATACTGTGTGTTTAGTAGGATGAGGGCGTAGGCAGAGTTATGCGTGATGCAGATTGACTACATGATGATGATTATTGAATTTTGGTAATAGGTACATAAATGTTCATTATGCTGCTCATCCTACTTTTGTGTTTTGAAATTTTCTGTAGTATACAGTTGAAACCTATAAAATAGTGAGTATTTTTAAATAGCATTATGCTATAAATGTGCCAGGCCAACAGTTAAGGATGAAGTTTTGAACGTACACTACCTGGTCAGGCCTCAGTTTTTCACTAGTTCCTAAATATTTTGGCCACTCACACTGCCTCTTTGGGAGTTTGGCTTTCTTATTATTAAGGCGATGTTCTACCTCACAGTATTTTCTTGAAGCTTAGTAAGTAAACAAAATGTTTATGAAAGATTAGATGCACTATGTTATTATAAGGTATTTTATTACTATTTTCAAATGCGTTTGTTAACTGTACTTCTCTGTTTTGCTGTCACTGATTAGTGGGCAGATATATTTAATACGTTCAATATACTTGGTTATAATGTATGTTTAGAATATTTATATATAATACAATTCTGAGTATGTTTTAGTAGAAAATCAAGTTGCTTCTTCTTTGCCCTTAAGTGATTGAATATTACATACAGTGAGTTTTGAGTAGTAGTTGAGTATTTTTTGAGATACTAGTTTGTTTTTTGTTGCCTCTGGTTTAATATTTTATATTTCTTCTGAAAAATTTCCAACAGAGCTCCAATGATACTTTTCCCACAGCAATGCACATTGCTGCTGCTATAGAAGTTCATGAAGTACTGTTGCCAGGACTGCAGAAGCTGCATGATGCTCTCAGTGCAAAATCCAAAGAGTTTGCACAGATCATCAAAATTGGGCGAACTCATACTCAGGATGCTGTTCCGCTTACTCTTGGGCAGGTATAGGACTTTGGCTAATTTTTATTCAACTTGGGGATCAATGAAGTGACCGCTGAATTGCCCTTGAAATCACACTGGTTTAAAATGCCAAGTTTATAACAATTAATTGCAGTGACAAAGATGGTTCAGAATTAACTAGTCAAGAGCCAATCAATTGAACCCAGAGTCTTTGTGCTAAGCTATATCCCCAACCCTTTTTAATTATTTTGAGACAGGATTCTGCTCAGTTGGTCAGGCTGGGCTCTTGTGGTCCTCCTGCCTTGCCCTCCTGAGGGCTGGGATTACAGGCACGTGCTACCATACCCAGCCTAAGTCAGTAGTTTTAACGACATCTGGTTAGAAGAGCAGACATACTGGCAGTGAGCTAAACTCAGTCAGCCTGTTACAGTTTAGATCTTTACTGTGTATAAGTTATGAGACCTTAAAGTTACTTAGCCTTTCTGTACCTCAGTTTTCTGATTTGTAAAATAAGGAGAACAGTATCTCTTGCAGGTTAGTTATGGGATTCTAATCAACTGATTCACGTAGTGTGTTTAGAACCTTTCCTGGCATATAGTAAGTACCCCTTAGTGTTAACTATCATCAGCCACAGTTACATCTTCATCAATGCCATTATTCCTCTGTCTTATTCTAAGTCAGATTATTATTTAAAATTTAATTTTAAAGTGAATAAATGGGATAGGTCTCACCTTATAAAATTATTTTGACCACATGTGAAGGAAATATTATTCTCTTCTTCAGAATACCAGAAAATATTTTTATGCTTAGCAGTTTCTCAAAGAATATTTAATAGCATGCACTATAAAGGAAATTCAAGAAAGAGTTTTTGTTTATTTATACTCGTTTGGGTGGTAGGATATACACAAATTACATATTAGAAGATGGGGGGCTGTATATGCAAATATCAAATGAGTTGTCAAATAATAGGTTCATGGAAATCAAGATCAGAAAAATAAAACTACTACTTACTTAGATAAATTCTCAGTTACGATTTTGTAGAGAACATACAGTAACAAATGCTAAAGAAAATTTTAGTTTTTGATCATTGCATTTAATTTCATTGCCAAAAGGATAAAGAAAACTCAGAATGGTTAGTTGAAATACAAATGATGGGACTAAGTTGAACCCCTCCCCACACACACTATGTTGCCTTTTAAAGCATTTCTCTTTGCGTTATTGACTGTTAGTACCAATTTCTAAGGAGAAACAGTGTGTATGTTTAAAATATTGGTCCCTCTGGTTTTTAACCGCTCCCTCTTTTGTGCGTATGTCAGCATATTAAAAACCACCTTGGTCCGGCTTTGGCTACAACGCGAGCGCAAAGCCGGCCTGAGCTACATAATGCGACCCTGCCTCAAAAAACTAGGGCCGGGAGTTTGGCTCAGTGGCTTAAGCGCCTGCTCTGGCAGGTGTGAGGTTGTGAGTTCAATCCCTGGTGCCGCAAAAAAAAAAAAAAAAAAAAAAAAACACCTTGGTAAAGTTCATTAGGGCAATGATTCAATATCCTTTCTAACATCATTCAATTAATTATGACAGAAAATTCTCATTTTCTTTTTGACTTTATCAGAAGTATTTATACTTACTTTTACTGCAATTATCTTTTGTATTTTTTGCATTTTTCCCTAATCAAAATATATTCTGTAAGTGAATCCTGCTGGTGAGTGTATGTGACAGTTATGTCAGATGGACCATGGCTGCCCAAAAAGAGTTAAAGCTTTTGAAATACTTTTTTTTGAACGATATGAAATCATTATGCTAATCAAAAGTAGTCATAGTTTTTCAGTGTTTTCAGGCAGAGGGAAAAAGATGTGTAACCTTGTATCTCAACTTGCCTAGCAAAGTCCCAGTGTATGCCTTTTGTGCTTGTGTAATTCCTGAGGGGGCCTTTGCTGTGTTCAAAGCATCATGAATTCCACAGTTGTCTTATTTAAAATTTGTCATACTTTAGGAACCAGTGTGATGTGTTAGAATTAAAGTGCATAGTGAAGCTGTGGCCTTACTCCACTGTTATCCTTCTCATGCTATTCAGTGAGTCAGTTCTTAAGTCCTTCTAAGGTATCCTCATGGTCCTGCTTAGTTTTTTAAACTAAAATTTTGTGGAGAATATTTCTCTTTGCATTTTTCTTGGGAGAATGTTTAGTACTTTTTGTTTCTCAGAGTTATCCAGCACACGCCAAAAAAAAGGGAAATCAGTACTTGTAGCTTGCACATAAACCAGAAATTTAATGTAGTGAAATTTTTGTTTTTAAAAGTTAGTTTCTTGTGTTTTTGTTTTCTACAAGACTAGATTGTGACTAGCCTCGTGGTATTTGCATTGTCTTACCTTACAGGTTTGTAAGTCCTCATCCTTCCCCAGACTTTGCTCCTCCTTTGAATTGACATAGGATGGACACTGCTTGTGTAGCTTATAATGTAATATTCTGAAACATCTTTTAAAACTTCAGTTTAATCCAGTTACCATAAATTATAAGCCATTAGGAAATTTATTTGCACCTTCATTTCTTCTCTCATTAGGAATTCAGCGGTTATGTGCAGCAAGTGCAGTATGCAATGGCGAGAATAAAAGCTGCAATGCCAAGAATCTATGAACTCGCAGCCGGAGGTACTGCCGTCGGCACTGGCTTAAACACCAGAATTGGCTTTGCAGAAAAGGTTGCTGCAAAAGTGGCTGCACTCACAGGTTCGTGACCACATGAATCATTACTCACTTCGTTATAATAGTCTATATGCGTTCTATGTTTTTACCTCAAAATCTTTAGAATTCAAAGTTAGAAATAATATTTCTCTGTCATTTCAGAAGTTGTAATGTTAGTCTTTTTACTTTTTAAAGGTTTTTCCATATAGAAGTTCAAACAGGCAGTTCATAGCTACCAATGTTAACTTTGTTACTTTGTTTATTACCTGGTGGTATTCTGTTATTTTCCGTTTAATAAGTATCATTTTCAACGTAGACAAAAATGAGAAAGTCATTTGAATAATGAAAATATTGCAGATAAGTGTAACTCTTGTTTTTTTATGTCATGCCTTCGTATTTCTTTGAATCATTAACCTTTTTTTGGTTTTTGCTTTATGGTGGTGGGGATTGAACCAAGGGCCTCAAATATGCTAGGCAAGCACTCTGCCAACCACCAAGCTGTGTCCACAGCCCAAATTATTAACCGTTTTAATTCCTGTCTTTTCTTTAGTAGTAGTTCTATAGTCTGAATAATGATTACTATTATTAAATCCAAGTTGTCATGTTCAGAACGCTCTTACTAAGATGCAGCTGTTAGCACAGGGTTAGGGTGTTTGCAGGAGGATATGTTGTTTCATTATGCTTACGGTACTTGTTATTTCATCCTATAAATGTGCTAGTTCTCTATATTGCCTTGGGACTTTTAAAAAAAGAAGACAGAGCTTGACACTTAAGCACTTTTTTTGAAATACAGTTCTTTTGTTTTTGGTAGTGTTTGCTATCAAACCCAGTTGTGCGTGGTATGTAGTCTCTACCACTGAACTATACCCCACGTCTTCCATTCTGTTTTTGCTTTTCATATCCTGGAACTTTTGTGTAACTTGCTGACTGTGCACAAATGTTTACTTTCCCCTGCTTATCCATGTAGGTTATTTTTCTTTTCTTTCCTTCAGGCTTGCCTTTTGTTACTGCACCAAATAAATTTGAAGCTCTGGCTGCCCATGATGCTTTGGTTGAACTCAGTGGAGCCATGAACACCACTGCTTGCAGTCTGATGAAGATAGCAAACGATATTCGTTTTCTGGGTTCTGGTCCTCGGTCAGGTCTGGGAGAGCTGATCTTGCCTGAAAATGAACCAGGAAGCAGCATCATGCCAGGTATCACATAGCTAGAAAATACTGGCACTGGAATTTGACTAGACTCTAGGCATTCTTAGCTTCAGAGTGTGTCTGTTTTTGTGTAATGTGATCCCAGAGCTGAATGGGAACACTGAGCCGCACTTGTTTCTGAATGTTTATGTGAGACATCTTGGACCAGGGTTTCCAGGAGCGTCATCTAGCCAGTTAGGAAAAATGAATCTCAGTTAGAAGCATGGATTTCGATTCCTTCTTTGGAAATTATATAATGATTCCTTCCTTCACCATCCAAAGTCAAGAGAATTCTGGAATAGGCTGTACTGTGAAAGTGATCAGCAAGGGTTGAATAAAAAACAAGCCGTCCTAAGCTCCTCTTATTTTGTGTTTTACATGGAATAAGCCGGTTAGATAAGGGAAGTGACACAGATACTGGATGTTTGGGTCGGCCAGTCCTTTGATAGACTCAGGTAATCATCATTTGTTTTAGTGGAGAAGTGGGCAGTAATGGTAGTTGACTGTGGCTGGGTGAACAGTGGCATTTAAGGCGTGATTAATGAGTTGATTATAGTCTGGAATATCTTGGTAGCAAGCTGAGGGGCTCTGCTCATTTACCACTTCACTGGTGACTCAGAGGGAAGGAAGAGAATACCTGCTAGTCAGTGGTATTAACAGATAGCAAAGTTGAGGTGACAGTGTATCAAATGACAGAATAGAGATTTACAAAGCATTCTCAGGCCAGCCTGCATTGAATTAAAACTGAGAAAAAAAACTTCATCCTGAGAAAGAAAGACCTGACTATAGATTGTTTTAAATCTGCATATGTAGAATAGGAAGAGATCTTGTTTTAGTTTTTCCTAGGTTAAGTTGATTGAAAATCTGAGGTGATTGCTTAAAAAAAAGAGAAATGGGGAGTCACCAATAAAGGAAGTAATTTTCCCAATGTTATCTTACACTGCTCAGAGGAATCTGGAATGTTTATTTCAAACTCGAGTGATGGGGAAGTTATGGAGACTCGTGTAATGAATAGAAAAGTTCCAGCTTAACATAAATCCTCCAAGCACTGGTGAAATGTCTCTTTTATAAATATTCCCATACCAACTTATACTTCTCTGTCTTTACCCATTAAGTTTTGAAGTTAACCAGCTCTTCCAAGTTCTGGGAAGGTAGGGCCTGCATCTTTTTGACTATATATTCAGTACCTGGTTTCATAAATATTTTTAAAATGATTGAAAGGCAAGTGGGGAACTATGTTTAATAGATAGATGCGGCTTCTTATTAGTCCTTGAGTGATTCAGTTTGTGGCTACTCATCCCTTTCCTTTGGTCAGTTTTATCTTTGCTTTATTCTGTGGTTTACTTAAGTTGATGAAATTAAATTTCCTTCTTTGCTTGATCATTTGACGTAAAACCTAACCTTGACTGATACATGAAAGCACGAGTGTGTTTGATATGGATTCTGTCCCTGGTGGTTTTCTTCAAGGCAAGGTGAACCCTACTCAGTGTGAAGCGATGACCATGGTTGCTGCTCAAGTTATGGGGAATCATGTTGCCGTCACCGTTGGAGGCAGCAATGGACATTTTGAGTTGAACGTTTTCAAACCAATGATGGTAAGCTTTAAGTTAAGTTTTGAATAATTATTGCCCAAATATAAATATTAATACTATTCATACTAATTAAAATTATTACAATAATCAACAAATTTATTTCATTTAATTAAAAGAAATTTATTTATATTTGTGAATTTCTTTCAAACAGTTTATTTATTTGTCTTTTTGAGATAAGTTTTCACAGTGCAGTTCAGGCTGACTTTGAACTCACTTTGTAGCCCAGGCTGGCCTCAAACTTGCAGCAGTCCTCCTGCCTCAGCCTCCTGAGTGTTGGGATTATGGGTATGCACCACCGCACCTGGCCTCTCTTTAAAGTATTTTATACGTAAAGCTGGCTAATTTGTGCAGGGTGTACAAAACGTCATAACACCTACATCAGGTGATTGAATTCAAATCAGAGTGCCTGGCAGCAAGACATACAAATTAAAGCCCATCGTGAACATATTAACATTAGAAGAGTAACCTTAGATCTTAAGAATTAGGTGCCTTAGCTCAAGTGACCTGGCGTTTTTTTTTTTTTTTTTTTTAATAGGAAGGAAAATTCTTGAAGAAGACAGGGAACCCACAATCCCGCCCTCTTCTCAAGCTGTTTCTTTCTTTCTCCTTCCTTCAGACTCAGTCTTCTTGAAGTAACCTGTAGTTACTTTTATTGATGCTGTGATCACTACAGTTCAGCTTCGGTTCCCTCAGCTTGTGTTCAAATTGTTTGCCCATCGCTCATGACTTCAGTCCAGTAGGCATCACATGGTTCTTCTCTTACAGCATCCAGGGCGGACAGTCCCTCTTGGAAACGCTTTTCCTCCTTGGTTTCTTCAGCACTTGTTATCCCCTTCCTGTCTGTCCTCAGGCTCGCCAGTGGTTTTCCCTCTCCATATGACTTGGGAACATTATTATGTCTACTAAAACTGTGGTTCTTCATCTTTACAAAGGTGGAGCAAGATAGTATCACCTTCCATCCAGTTTCCATAACTTGAGATAATGAAGCTGTGTCACCATTTAGTCCTGGATTTGATGCTTTTATTCCTATTTGTATATGCTGTAAAGTCTAACTTGATAAGAACATATACATGACAAATTTTAATATTCTCATAGTGAATTCACCATTCACCTGTCCAGAACTTGTCTTTATTATACCCTGTACTGGGTGCTCACAATAGCAGTTTATAAGATTATTT
>RJWM01006341.1:0-84764 GCA_004363535.1 Dasyprocta punctata
ATCCATTTTTCTGATAAACTCAGTGGTATCTTTGACAAATAACTTGGATGTTGATCTCCCTTTCAATATATGCCTCACCTCTGTTCCTAGGGTTGTAGAACTTAAGTGTCTCATAATGACACATGTGCTTTTTTTTTCTTTCTGACTTACAGTGTTTATTATATATGGCAGCCCTCTTGGTGGGTGTTTCCTGAGTTATTTTCTCCAAAATCAAGGAGATATCGATTATGACCTATCCATGAACTGCAAGCCAGGCAATTTGTAAACATTGTGCTAAATGTATCACTCACAAGAAGCAGTTATTATTTGGATTTTTTTACTTTAATAAAAGTTTTATTTTAAAATGCAAATGAAACCAATTGCAGTGGCACACACCTGTAATCCCAGCCCTGAAGCAGAAGAATCACAAGTTTGTGTCCCACCTAGGCACCATAACAGATCCTGTCTCAAAATACAAAGTAAAAAATAGAGCTGGGGATGTAAAATAGTGCAAAGATACTGGGTTCAGACTCTAGTACCACCACTACCACCAAAAATAATTGCAAATGAGAGAGAAATACACAAAAGTTGACTTTCATGCTCTGAAAGATACTTATTTCTAAAGTTATTCAAGGTGCTTCCACATTTACTACCCAATTTTTCTTCCATTGTTCTTGCTATTTTGCCATGGAATTCACTACAATAAGTTCCTGTAAATATTTTTTTTCTTGAGCTACATGTTGCATAGAAATGTAAATTTTTGTCATGTGGATCTTCTTCCTTTTTTATTGAAGAGAAAAAAAGCACAGAAAAGACAAACAAAAAGCAAAAGAGACAAACAACAACAAACTCAATACAATAACAGTATAGGTTTTCAAAACAAGATGATAGGAATTTGACAGTGGTTGTAATATTGTATATTGTTACCTTCAAAAGGGTTGCTTAGATTAAGACATAGACATGTAAAATTGATCTAATCACATGATTATTAACTGGTTTTTTCCAATAACTAATACAATTAGTAGTATAGTCATTTCAGCTCTCTTATGTATGTGTGTATATATGTATATATATATATATATATATATATATACAAATTTATGTCTTTTTCCTTTTCTCTTCCTCCTTTCCTCCTTTCCCCTATCCCAATTACTTTTCCTCTTTGAGCAGTTTCTTACCCTTACATAGTATTTATTGTAGATTTTGGATCATGTATACTTTTTCAGTTTCTTATACTAGGGAGAAAATATGGTATTTACACATGTGAGTTTCATTTATTTCACTTATGAGTATGGTCTCAAGTCGTGTCCATTTGCTTATAAAAGTCTCAATGTAATCTTTCTTTATAGCTGAATAGTACTCTATTGTATAAAAATATCACATCTTTTTTGTCCATTCCTTGATTGATGGGCACTTGGGTTGTTTCCAAGATTTGACTATTACAAATTGTGCTGCTATAAACATGGGTGCACATATATCACTGTGGTATGATGTTTTCAATTCTTCTGGGAAAATGCCCAGAAGTGGGATAGCTGGTTCAAATGGGATCTCTAACCCTACCTTCTGAGGAATCTCCACACTGATTTCCACAGTGGTTGCACCAGCCTACACTCCCACCAACAGTGGAGAAGAGTTCCTTTTTCCCCACAGCCCCTCCAGCATTTGTTATTGGTTGATTTCTTGATCTTGGCCATTCTTTCTGGAGTGGGATGGAATCTCAGTGTTGTTTTAATTTGCATTTCCCAAATGACCATTGATGTTGAACATTTTTTCATATATTTGCCATTTGTATTTCTTCTTCTGTGAAGTGTGTATTCATCTCATGCCCATTTTTGGATTAAGTCCTTGAATTTTGTTGGCCTGATTTTTTAAAGTCTTTTTATGTTCTAGAGAGAAGTCTTCTATCTGAGGGACAGTTGGCTAAGTTATTTTCCTAGTTCATGGGTTTTCTTTTTACTCTGCTGTATATTTCCTTTGACATGCAAAAACTTTTTAATAAGATGAGATCCCAGTTTTTGATCCTGGGAAGAATTTCTTGTGCAGTTTTATTTTTGCTCATGAACTCTCTGCCTACTCCTATGTCATCAAGATTTCTACTTACTTTGTCTTCCAGCAGATTTAGTACTTCTGTTTTAATATTTAGACCTTTGATCCATTTTGACTTTAGTTTAGTATATGGTGATACACATGGATCTAGTTTTAGTTTATGACATATGGAAGGCCAGTTTTTCCAGCACCACTTATTAAAGAGGCTATCTTTCTTTTAGTGTACCTGTTTGGCCCTTTTGTCAAAGATGAGATGGCTGAGTGTGTTTGTTCTTGTGGCTATATCTTCTAATCTATTCCACTGATCTTCAGGTCTATTTTTATTCCAGTACCATGCCAGTTTTACCACAGTAGCTTTGTAATATAACTTCAAGTTAAGGATTGTGATGCCTCTTGCCTTACATTTGTTGCCCAGAATTGCTTTTGTTATTCTAGGTCTCTTCCACTTCCAGATGAATTTTATGGATGATATCTCTAGCTCTGTGAGGTATGCAAGTGGTATTTTGATTGGAATTGCATTAAATCTGTATAACAATTTTGGGAGAATGGCTATTTTGTTCTTCCTATCCATGAACAGGGAATGTCTTTCCATTTTCCAAAATCCTCTTCAATTTCTTTTTTTAGTTATGTAATTTTCACTGTATAGATCTTTTACTTCCTTTGTTAGATTGATTCCTAAGTGTTTCATATTTTTGGATGTTACAGTGAAGGGTGTGGTCTCCCTTATTTCTCTCTCAGTGATTTTGTTGTTTGTGTACAACAACGCTATTGATTTTTGAGTGTTGACCTTGTAGCTAGCTACATTACTGAATTTGGTTATTACATCTAGAAGTCTTTCAATGGATTTTGGGGGGTCTTCTATGTAGAGTATTGTGTCACTTGCAAATAATGATAATTTAACTTCTTCTTTTCCTATCCTTATTCCTTTTATTTTTTTTCTGTTTTCTAATTGCTCTGGCTAACATTTCCAGAACTATATTGAATAGGAGTGGTGATAATGGACATCCTTGTCTTGTTCCTGATTTTAGGTAGAAAGTTTTCAGTTTTTCTCCATTTAGTAAGATGTTGACTGTTGGTTTATGATATATGACTTTTATCAGGTTGAGGTAGAGACCATGTAGTCCAATTTTCTGTCAGGTTTTTATCATGAATGGGTGTTGGATTTTGTCAAAAGTTTTTTCTGCATCTACTGAGATGATCATGTGATTCTTATCCTTGGCTCTGTTGATATGGCATGTTGTTGCATTTATTGATTTGCATATGTTGAACCACCCCTGAATTCCTCGAATGAATCCCACTTGATCATAGTGTATATTATCTGTATTTTACAGAGAAGCTTTGGGTTTGTATTCTAGCTACTGCATTGGTAAGATGTGACAGTTCTAGATTCTTTTATATTTCTCTGAATAGTGTTAAAGTTATTTTTGCAAGCAATACACTTGCTAGCCTCAACTTGCATACCCTTTCTCACTTATGGTGTATTATTGCAGACTGATCAGGCCCACAACCTCCCAAATGAGTGGACAGAAAAGGCTTAAATAAAAGAGACAAGTGGTATGATTTTAGGGCTCTAGAAGGATCAAAACCCTCTAGATTCTTTGGGGGTTAAGATAAAGAACTTCTCTGGGTGATCATATTTATTTGATTTTCCAACAAGGGAAGGTGTTAGAATGAAAACACAGGAAACTGAGCAGGAACTTGGGAGTGGGCTCAAGGACTTCTCCGAGTAATAAATTATGTTAATGCAGGAAAACTATCTTATCTCCAGGTTGACTTTCACTGAAAGAGTGAGATGTCTACAGCTATAGCCTTTATCTAGTTAATTGGATTTGTAGACAGGTGTTCTCAGCTGTGGCCTTGTTTTGTCCTTTGAGGCATCACAGGCCATTACAGGCCTCAGCTGGGACTAGTGATTCATAAAGGTTCAATTACTACGAATTCACTACACATGTGAAGACACAGGGCCTGGGCACAAATAAACATGGAAAAGCAGTTAGTTAATTTTAAATACTGCTCAGAGCTGCTTCATAGTGGTGTATGACAGTTCAAATATGACAGCTCAGCATAGTGTATGACAGCTCAAATTTCAGTGCAAGTCTTTTTTCCCCATAGTGATTAGAATGTGAATTTGACTGGCTTTGAGATCCGCTTGGAGGGTTGGTACAGCATGTTATTAGTGTATCTAGCTAAGTCATGGAGGTATGGCCACTTGGGTCTATGTCTGGCTCCCTTTTCCACCCTCTATGTTGTTACCCTACTCTGCTTCCAGGGTCCCATGAACTAAGCCACTTTGCTCCATCATGCCCTTCTGCCACATCTCTGCCTTGGAGCCATGGATTGAATCTCCTAAAAATGCAAGCTAAACTAAACTGCTCCTCCTTTAAGTTGTGGATCTTGGGAATTGTGTCCAACAATGGACTATCTAACGAATACAGAAAATTGGTACCAAAGAAGTGGGGGTCATTCCTATAATTTTATCTGACCATGTGGTTTAGAAATCTTTGGAAATTGTTTGTTGGAATAATTTATAAAGGTTTGGAGATGCAAGCTAGAGAAGCACTAGAATGCTGTAAATAGAGCCTTATGAGTCATGCAGGTTGGTGCTCAGAAGACCAAAATATTGATAGAAATGTGGACAGGTTCAGGAGCTTTCAATTAGGAAGAACTTCATTGGCAGTGGAACTAGAGGTTACGTGTGTTTCACTCTGGCAGAAAATTTGTCTATGTTTTGCACATGTTTTGAACTAAGCCAGAGACTAAAATTTAAGGCAGTGTACTCATTGATCTAGTGAATGAACTTTCAAAGCAGTCCAAAACTGAGGCTGTGGCACGGCTACTGCTGGATGGCTTTAATCAGATTTACAGATAGAATAGAGAGTAAAAAGCAGAGCAGAAAAACTTGCAAGATGTAAATTTTGGCCCAAAAGTAACCAATGTGTAAAGTTGGGGCCAAAAGGAGCATGGTTGCTGAAGAGATTAATATCATTTAAAAGAAGCAAAGCACTTCCACTTCTTGCCAGAACAAAAAGAAAGATGCCTCAAGGGCATCTTGGAAATCAGCAAACCCTCACTTACGACAAGCTCAGCGGTGCAAAAGTATGAACCTTTCATTTGAGAATAAAGTTCCTGGGACCCTTGCTTAAGAAGAGGTCCCTAGAGAATTGGTTTTCTAGGATTCATTTCATTATATTCATTCATCCAAACATTCAGAGTTCACTCCAGTCATGGTCCAATGGGGCTCAGCTACTGATCAAGCTGGCAGTGGAACTGGGCATTGTTCACAAGATACTTTTTACTGGCATGCAGAATTCAAGAGTTGTGAGGTCAAGGAGGCTTCCACCTTGATTTCAAAGAAAAGTATTAGAGGCCAGACAAGGAATCCTTGAGAGGGCAGTCTGTGAAATTGGGGGAATGAAGTCCAAGGTGCAGTAGAGACCCCACTAAGTTAGACATGCCAAGAATATGAAATGTCTATTGAGGAAAACTACAAGCCTTGAGTGAAACCAACTCAAAGTTAAAGGCAGTGTGAGCTTTAACCAGCAAGGCAGGTTGGGGTGAGCTGCCTAAGCTCCCTGGATCACATAACTCACCCCTACATCCCCCAAATTCTGGCTGTGGAGCTACAGAAATTAATGTTTTCCCTGCTAGGTTTTAATCTTACTTTAGTTAGATTTTTTCCTACCCTCCATTCCTCTCTTTTAAAATGAGAATTATTACCCCATCCCATTGCACTTTGAGATGTAATTGTTTTATTTTGACAAAGGTACACACCTAAGGCTTTTCCTTGAATCTCAGAAGAGACTTGAAATTTGATTTATTAAAAATTCTGGAACTGTTGAGACTTTGGGGAAGGCATTGTTACATTTCTAGTGGTAAGCAAGTTAGTTGTATAATGTCAGGTAGAATTATGAACTTGAATTTATTTGGGGATTAGGTATAGTTTAGGGAGATGTCTTTGCTTATGAAATTAACAAGGAGTGGTATGTGGCTGATAGGATGAAGTGTCAACTTGATTGACTTTATGATCCACCTGGGGGATTGGCAGAGGACATTTTTGGGTGTGTCTCTGTGTATTGTGGAGGTGTACCCCTAGGATCTATATCTGGTCCCTCACTATAATCATTTTGCCTTGGGGCCAACCTATCATGGGATGAATCCCATTAAAATATGAGCCAAATTAAACCTCTTCGCCTTTAAATTGTGGATGTTGGGTACAATACCAGACAGAGGAAAGTTGACTAATATAATCCTTTACCAGACTGTTTTCAGTCTGCCTCACATATGCACGGTTCAGGGATCAGCTAGAAACTTGGACAGAGCTGACACATAGAACCTGGGGTTTCCCTACTCTGTCATTATTTCTGGGCTTCCTTCCTTACTTTTTTGAATTGTGGCTACCTTCATTTCTGTCTTTGATTTTTTATTCCAGAAATATGTCTGGTCTTTGTTTAGTCTTTCAGCCAGCCTGTGTCTCATGACTATGGCCCACTCTCAGGACAAAGTTGAAGCAAACAGGAACTCTATCTCTAAGTCTCTTCTTCCAAGTTTTAACTCCCACCTGAAATCCATCTTCGTTTGTTAGCTCTCAAAAAATTCTGGGTATATTCTGTGTTTTTACTACTTTGTTCAGAATCTATAGTTTTTTTATTGGGAAGATTAATTTCCTGGGTCCCTTCACCATACTGAATGCAGAATTCCATAAATACAAAATAAGGGAAAATGATCTTTTTTTTATTTAAGAGAAAAAGGAAGACACACTGAAAGAGACAAAAAGCAAAAGAGACAAACAAATGACAACAGTAAATCCACAACAGTAACAGTATAGGTTTACAAAACAAGATGATAGAAACTTGACAATGGTTGCAATATTGCGTATCGTTACCTTCAACATGGTTGTCTACATTAACAGATATAGACATGTAAAATTGATCTAATCATATGAGTATTAATTGATCTTACTCAATAACTAATACATTCAGCAGTATAATCATTTTAGTTATCTAACATATACATAGATACAGATTTATGTCTTTTTCCTGGAAAAACGATCTTTATCATTATTCTCATAATTACAGAATCACAGATTCGCAGATGCCCTGGGTAGGCATTGTGGAGCTGATAGACAAAAGGAGACCTCATCTTCCTTGAAGTCCCATAAATAAGCGGGGGCGGGGGAAGAGAGTCATCTTCTTAAGTAATGTACAGTTGGTGAAGGGTTTGTATTCTCTATCCACCTCTCCCACAGAGGACAAGTAGCAAACAATTCTCATTTTGAAAACAAGGTGTTTGTCACAGTATACCACACCAGTAGGATGAGACAGGACTGAGTTTTGGAGTGACCAAAGGAGCACAAGCACACTGTCCAAATTCCTTGTGGCTGCTGGACCACAGAAGAGACAAGCTCATTGTTACAGCCACTTCTGACAGAGCTTGGAGTCTTTGGGTCAGGAAGCTAAAAGCTATGGTTCTAGGGAGCATAAAGAGGGTCACAAGAGAGGTGACTGCTTCTGAGGAGGTCCTCCATCCCAGAACTTGGCAGAAACAGATGCTGCTTAGAAACAGACCCACCACAGATGCCTCCACAGCAGCAGAAAACACTTGCAATTCATTGCACTTGCATGAAAATTTGGATATGTCCGTTCTGCCTCCCCGCTCTGCTGACCATGGTAACACACATAGCAGCTTGTCGAAGCTGGAACCATCATCATTAATGTCAGGACCAAACACGGAGATCACATCAGCAGTAGGAGATGACAAAAAAGTAGCCACAAGCCAGCTGGTGGCATGAGATCCTGGAGGCTAACCCTGTCCCATTCAGCCTCCGAAGCCAGGCACAGTCAAATAAAGTAGAAAGAAGTAGAATCAGAGAAAAGAGGAGTGGGAAAAGCCTTGCAAAAGATTTTAAGAGAATGAGATTGTAGGCTAGACATCGTCTAAGATTTTTTGCACTAAGGACTGGATTGGAGAGGAAAAGAAAAACAGGAATGATGCTAAAAGAAACTCCCTACCCTGACAGATGGAGGATTCAGGGCCAATAAAGGAACTTGCAGTTCTGAGGAGAAAGAAGGCTGTGCACCAGAACATACAAGAGTGGTGACTACTGGTCACACCACCTACATGCACAGAACTCAGAATTCAGGTGTGGAGAAGATCACACATTTGAATGCATGGAACCCTCACTTCTGTAAATAGAGAGATACACTCAAAATGCTAAAAGACAAATAAAAGAGTTATACAACCTATTTATAATGTATAACTGGAAAATACATCAATAAGAGAACCCAGAGAAAATGTACATTTAGGAAAATCACAAAAGCAGGTACATGAATAAGTAACAACAGAAAAGGCTTAGTTTTCTCAGAAATTAATTGAAATTCACAAAAAATATATCAGAGCAAAAAAGAGTACCAAACTTTTTTTAATATTTGGTGTTGCGGTAGGAGCTAAGAACAGAAAAGGAACTTTCATTTTGTGATGCTGAGATCCAAGTTAGAACTATACAGTCTTTAAGAGCAATAAGTAGTATGTGCCAAAAAGTTAAATGTGCATATTCTCTCACAAATTTCCACTTCTGGTGAATCTATTTTATAGACATGATTCCAAGTGTATAAGAATATATGTGCAAGGAATTATTCACTGTTATGTGACTTGTATTTGTGAGATACTAGGAGCAACCTTAATGCCCAACAGTAAAATAATTATTAATGAAATTATGACAGACCCACACTGTTCAGAATTCAGGGATATTAGTCAGCTATCAAAAGAATGAAGTACATCTGTATAAATAAAAGAGATGATTGTGTAAGATCGCTGCAAAGTGACATGAGAAAATTGCTAAGCTTTTGAATGTGCTAAGCTCCATTCTCAGGATTTTACATCAACTCACCCATTTTATTCTCCAAACACCTCTATGATTGGTATTATTTTCATCACTCTCTATTTGGATCAATGAGACAGCTGAAGTGCCAAGCGACTAAGTAAATTTCCAAAGTTGTCTCCAGAATGTATGTTCTTAACTAGTATGCTTGACTGCCCCTCGTGTGTGTTTTATATGTTCATAGAAAGAGTTCATACTTTAGGAAACACACATAACAGTACATTTTTGTAGGATTCTACCCAATTCCACTTTGAAGAATATGGCACACATTCACCCACATACATGTAGTGTTATTTACTGATGTCTCGTAGCTGAGTCCTGCCCCAGGAACTGTCCTCTGCCAAAGGGAGCTGCCTCCTCTAAATTTACACTGTTTTCTGCAGGAGTCAACCCACAACCAATGAACGATACAAGGGGGTGTAGCCTGCTGTAGGATGATTCTGAGGGGTTTTCCCAGATCTTATGCTCTCCCATCCCTGCAACACCTAAAGCCTTTATAGAAGCTCCATCCCCAGTCAGCTTCTCCCTGTATCAAAATCTGCTTCCTACCTGCCCCCCTGGGCCTCACGACCAGAGCACTGTTTAGTTACCCTTGTGCATGCAAATCTCCACTTTAGGCACTCTTTTCTCAAGAGCTTGAAGGTGGAAAATGGAGAGGAGAGGTGAGGACAAGACTGTGATATAATATATATTCCTATTTTGTGTGTGTGTCGTTCAGCAGACACGTGCTACATGTGTTCATGTCCAGAAGACCAATATAAAACACAAATAGATAAAATTGAGACATGCTGTTCTTCCTCTGTAACTAAAATAGGGTAAAATTGAGACCTTGAAATTAGCCTGAACATTTGTACTCTGGAAATGGAATAGCATGACTCTCAATTATTTTCTAGAGTTTTCACCTCAAAAACCCAATGCCTTTTCATGTTCCAAGGTTTTCTCCCTTTCTGATACAACAGAAAAATTTTTTTCCTCTTGTTTCTGCAAGTTTTGCCTGAAAAAAAAAATTTTTTTGAGTCTCTAAAGTCCTTGTCAGAAGCTGATTGAAGCCTGCTGTATTTTTCTCAAATCCCTGCCACAAAGAACAGGAGATGCTAAGCCTTGTCAGATTTCTGAATTTATTGTGCAAAAGCAAACAAAAGAGTTTTGCATTTAGGTCATTGACAGAGAAAGATTTACTGATGGAAAGGAGATGAATTGATTTAATGTTTAGAACAGCAGCCCACTAATTTTCATGTCTCCATTTTACTTGAAAAATCAGTTCTCAGCTCATCCATTCATTCTCTGTGTATTCGTTCACTCATTCACTCATTCGTTCTTCACTAGTGGGTTAAGTACCTATTTCTCTGCCAAGTATTATGATCTGGGAGGTGCACTGGCTTGATCATAACCTCACGCAGCAGAAGAGTGACTTGCTGGTTGGCGAGTTCCTCTCTGGATATTATTAAGAGATAAGTGAACTTGTCCAGCAGAGGAGAGCCTACTTTTATACCTGAAGGAGAGCTCTCTAGGGCTTGAGTAAACTTGAGAGGATGTGAGTCACTCTAGCCTATAGAAAAAGCTACTGGAGATTTTTCTTTCCTGAGTCATTAGAGAGAGTTTGTATCCTGCCATGTGGAACTGTCAAATTTCAATATCAAAATCATTGAAATGATGGTCCATGGTAAGAGAAACACTGGTCCTGAAGAATATTTGGGTGAGTGATGAGATTCTGAGCTGACAGACAGCTGAAGTCACACATGTAAGTGGGAACAGCAGGAAAACCAAGTAGGCACTCAAGGAACAGATAAAGGAGCAAGCAAGTTACAATGAAACTCAACTGCACTTAGGCAAAGGTGTTGTACCTCACAGTTGCTCTAAATATCACTAAAACAAAGTGCAAGCTGAAGGTTGTGCACTGAGTAATTTACTTCCTCTCCATGTTCTTTCCCTCTAATCTACTTTGAGCACCCGTTAGGAGTTGACATTATGCCTGGCACTGATGTCTTCACAGGATAAGTTAAATTCCAAACTAACTTATTGTCCAAATTCCTTCCTACTCTTTAACCATAACTGGATTCATTTTTTAAAAAGACAGAAAGGGAAAAAGAGACACAAAAAATGAAAGCTCAAAGTCATTTCCCACTTTGCTATTGAATTTAAACCATATTAGTTCTCAAAACTAATCTTTTGACAGAGAATCTTCCTTTAGACTGAGAGAAATTGTCTATCTGTGGAGTGATGACGGGGGTGTTTTTAGATGCTAATATTCTGACTTGGAACAAAGTATGAAAATGGAGCCATCCAGGACTAAGAAGAAACAGGAAACCAGGTAGCAGCATTAGCGAAATTTAGAACAGTGGATGCTAAAGGAAATCCAATGGAACATTTCAAACTTGAAATCTTTTTAGAGATTAGAATAGGACCTTATTTTGGGGAAATCCCCTTTGAAGGCTTAATGTAATTAGGTGTGAGTGCTACTTGCCTATTTTTTAATAGTCCTCTTACAGCAGTGTGAACAGCATACTTAATGGAATTGATAACAGTTGGCAAGAAGAAGACACAAATGCAAGTGTCCATGGCAGGTGCTAGGAAGGAGAGAAGCAGGCAGGTGGATACAAGGAAAGGATCATCAAACACTAAATTCAAACCCCTTACATTGTCTCGTGAGAATACAGACTCTTAACAGGGCCTGCATAATCTCAAGAGAAGCAGGAAATCTTAACTTTTACTGAAATCTCCCAGTGTATTTGTGAAATCAGGCATCATCTGAAGACAGCCTTTGGTGAGGTGCTACCAGCAGGAGGCACCAGAAACTAAACAGTCACCACAATCAATGGTGAACATGGAAACCCAGAGGACACGTAAAGCGTGCCACAGTTGGGTATTGTCACAGCAACCGAAGAGTGTTACAGGGCAATGGCATTTAATGACTATAACTTCTTCTTTTCTTTTTTTCTCTTTTAGATTTGGAGTTTAGAGCAAAACCAAGTGGGCTGTTGTGTGAGCAAAGACCCGATTTTATCTGCACGGCATATTTGAGTTCTCTCTCACACTGCTCTCCTGGCTTTGCGGTAACTCTGAGGGAGTGTCTCAGGGAGACACTCATACCTTAAGGCAATGTTGCTTCTCCTCTCGTGGGTTGGCTGTGTTTCTGAGAATATCAAGATGTGTTCCCAATTTTTTTTTCCTGAATTCTTAACAGTGTGCATTTAGGGGGAAAAAAATCTTCTTAAAAGTGGACAATTAAAGTATGATCTTTTTTACAGAATATATCACATGCTATATTCACCTGTTATATTCTGGGTCTTTGACTTTTTAGGACTTCTTCTCCACATCTGATGATGGTGGGTCTTCAAGGTATGATGTGGAACTCACTCAATCCTGGTATCTCAGTCTTAGGCCAGTTCTAATTCAAATTGATTCAATGATTTTGAAAGACTGTCTCTGAACTTCAGAACTTTAGTTCTTCTCCTTGTAATGTAGTAGTAATAGGTGCTGCCCCTGGATTCAGGACCCTTAGGCCCAGGGCAGAAGATCTGGACTTGGTTCAAACTTTGATGTAATCTAGATCACTGATGTGGGCTAGATCACTGTTCTTGACCTCAGTTTCCCAATAGATGAAATAAATGTGCTGATTTGTTCATTCATCCAACAAATGCTTGTTGAGTTCCTAAAATATGCTGGGATGTTTAGGGATTAGATTAATGCTAAATATTTCATGGTTATATCTTGGCTTTCATTGGTGCATTGGGTTAAATGTTGACATTTTAATCCTATGAACCTGTGACTATGACCTCACTTGAAAAAGATCTTTCCAGATGTAAACAAGTTAAAGATTTTGAGATGAGATCATCCTGGATTATTCGAGTGGCTCCTAAATCCTGACAAGTGTCTTTATAAGAGACATTCAGAGGAAATAGCCACCGAAGGGAAGGCCATGGAATGATGGAAGCAGAGACAGAAACAAGCCAAAAAACATCTGGATCCACCAGAAGCTGGGAAAGGTGAGGAGAAATTCTCCTCTGGATTTTTTTGGAAGCAGTGTGACCCTGTGATACCTTGATTTCAGACTTCTAGCTTCCAGAACTGTGAGAGAATAAATTTCTGTTGTTTTAAGCCACCAAATTTGCTATGGTAGCTTTAGTAAAGTAATACAATTGGGTTCAGGCCAACCAGCTGGCAATTTACTTCTTTCCTTTTGTGCAACAACCATGTGTAGATGCTCACAAGACTTTTATGAAGCAGCAACAGCATTTGGTTCCACTCAAAGCTCCCTGCTGAGGATGTGATCCAAGATGGTGCCTCCTCCTCAGATTACCATGGTCTCTACCACATGACGGTGTTGTTCTTGGGACAGCTGGTTTACCGAGAGAAAATACTTGACTCAAGTTTGAAAGCAGGCTAGAGTGAATGAATTGGAGCAGTCTGATTCCTTTCCTTGGAGAGTCTGGATCTGAGACACAGAAAGAAAGATAACAGTTGTTAGATGATTCAAAAGAAGGCAATGTCAAGAAGCACAAAGGAATAGGAAGCATGAATAGAACTGTGAGCCAGACAGGCTGTACAGTGAAGCTATGTTAGAGAAAACACACTTTAAAATGTCAATTGTGATTGAATATGGTAAGCTTCCCCTGGAAAAAGAGCTAGTTCCAAAGTTTCCATTGTCAGTGTCTCCTTGCTGCTCATCACATTTTTCAATATACTTTCATGTTGTCCCCAAGGAAGGTTTTCATCAGTCGAACCAGGGACTTCATCTGAATCTTCTCCTTGGGCTTTTATCTAACCCAGGTACAGCTAGTGTTATTGTCCTCAGTGGCAGACTTGTCTCCCTGACATAGGAGCAGACATGGGCCAAGATCACAGTGTCTTCTCTCTTTTCCCATCTAGGGCATGTACATGCAGTCCTAGACATGCTTCATGAAGAGTCACAGATGTGTAGTACACAACTATCTGTTCTAACTGTGCTCAATACCTAGTTCACACCGTTCCTGAAAGCTGAATTTTTTTAAAAAATGGTAATAACATAATAACTATCAGTTCTTAAGCTTGAACACCAGGTCAAGTGCTAAACTGAGAAATTAGCATGAATTATCTCTCATCTTCACAATAATTGCAGCAGGGGTTATTATTAACTCCTTTTTGAGTGTTATTTGTCAATGTCTGGCAGGAAGTTTGTGATGATCACAGATAATGCGTCTATCACGGCACACAGGAAACACTTCCGTGGGCGGCAGTGGATGCTGCTGCTGCTGCTGCTGCCATCCTGAGGAAGAGATGCTCAGAAGAGCAAGTGATTTTTCTGAGAGTCACCGAGATGGCACTGACAGCCAGAATTTGATCCATGATCTGACAGATCCTGTGTCTATAATACTTTTGACTATTCCCTTGGCTTATGATGGGGAGAACTGTAATTACTAAGCCTTAGCAATGACCCAGTCTACTAATGTGACCTGGATTTCCCTGGAAGGGCACAGTTGGCCATGGAGGGGTTCCTTACACTCAGCCCCTAAGCGACTGCCCGAGTCACTATGGGAAACACTGACCTAGATGACTTGACTGACCTTGGCAATTGCGTGGAGACCACAGAAAGGCTTTGCTGGCTTCCACTATGGCTGTTTTTTTTTTTTTAATCTTGGTAGCATCTGTCTGCTCAGCTCCCTCTTTCTCCTCCATCTACAGTACACCCTGTGGTTTTCAATACAGTTCAATACCCACAGGACACAAGGTGCTCTTCTTGTACTAGATAGTGATGTCTGTTTGTGTGCTTGGCTCCAAAAAAATCTTCCAGAGAGGCCTCGCTGGCCCATATGTTCATGGCAGCTTTGTCTGGGGTACCTGCCTTGTCTTCCACGTTTAACAGTTTGCTAGACATCCCACTTGTTCTTCCAGACCAGAGGTTGGAAAACCATTGCCACAGAGCATAAAAAGCCTACTGGCTTCTTACATGAAGAAAGTTTCATCACAACACAGCCACAGTCATTGGAGTGCCTATTATCTGGGATGTTTTGGCATTCAAAGGCATAGCCAAGTAGAAGTGGCAGAGCAGGTATGGCTCACAAAGCCCTATGTAGTTTGTGGACTGCTGTCCTAAGTTGCACACCTTTATCTGTGTACATGTCTCTGTATCTCTGTGTATGTGTGCATGCATCATATAACCGAAGCACTAAGGATTCTTAATCCACTGGATATAAGCATGAAAGATCTTACTAATCCCAGTAGTCATATTTACCTACCATATATGATGTTAATCTTACTTCACCCATGAGCAGATGCTCCTCTGATTATATCTAGGTTTACTTTCATAATTTCCAGCCACTTGGGGTTATTAGAAATTTCAGTGTGGTAAATTAGTAAATGCATCCTAGTTTTGTTTTGTTTTTTTATTTTTAGCTTTATTTTCAAAATCAATCTAAAGCTCATCTCCTTTCTCTCAAATACCAGCTGGGCTTGATCCTCTGCACTTGAGAAGAACATGTGACAGGTTGCAAGATACTTCCTCCATCTCTCTTTTTCACCAACACAACTTTTATAGTTTTGGAGGGAAGAGGAAGAAAGGGGAAAACTGAAAATCTCCTGACTCTGCTGCATTATTTTGTATCTTTCTCCTTTTTTGAGACAAATGCCTGATCTGGATCTATTTCCATAGAAGTGGATGATGGCTCCAGCTTGTAGCGTGGTCAATAGATGGGTTAAATACCAGACAAGAGCCACCCATTGAGGCATCTGATCACTTCTTTGAGCTAATTCCCAGCTGGTGACAATCCCTGCACGTCTTTCTGGTGTGTCCCTGTTTGCCTCCTCCCACTATTAACACTTAGGTCCTGTCTTTGACCTCTGCTCTTATCTACTGTCCCCAGTCATCTCCAGGGGATGACTTTCTCCACCTGTCTTCCTCCTTTTCTCCCTTTCCCTGGCTGCCATCCAACCAGGGAAAATTGCAGCAATCCTCGCTTTTAGCAGATACTGTCTGTCTTAAGATGGCTGTTTCTTGAAGAGCCCCCTTCTTCTGTGCCCCTTCCCCCTTGGATAATCTCTCATTTCAACCCTTGCATGCTTCCCAAGGCTAATCATGCCATAATCTTCCAGGAAGAAGGGAGAAAGATAGGTGTGGCTAATGGCTATAAAGTCACTTCTGGCTGCTCTGGCATGGCTTTTATAGGGAGGTGACCACAACCAGCTGCTAGCAACTGTCTTTAGAAAGGAGAACATTTAGTGTAAACCATCCTCATCTTTGGATCATAACCACTATTCTGAGAGGGAGAATAATCCAAAACAACAATCTAAAATAGTTTGTGTAAATGTGCATGGCAACGAGATTTTAAAAACAGAGTTTTTTTTTCTTTTTAGAAAAAAATAGGACAATACTCTATTCATTTTGTTGAAATTTGCTTTTATCTATCCAGCGATGTAGTGTGAACAGATTTTTTTCTACCTTTGTGTTTACAGATCTGCATTAACCTTTTTTCTGATGGTATTAGGGGTTGAAACCAGGGAGTACTGAGTACATCCCAGTCCTTCTGTTTTGAACAAGGTCTTACCAATTTGCGTAGGCTGTCTTTGAATGTGTAATCCTCTTGCCTCAGACGCTCCATGTAGGTGGGATTACAGAAGTGTGCCACCATGCCCAGTTACATTAGGCTTCTTCATGTTTACATTATAATGCATCACACAATGTCCCCTGATGAATTTGCTTATTTTCCTATTAATGGCCTCTTAGATTGCATACAGTTTCAGTACCATAAATGGTGCTGGGATAAATACACTCATACGCATATCCCTGTAATTGATTGTAATTATCTCCCAGGAAGAGAGTTCCAAAAGTGGAGTTGTGTGTTAGGGTATGTATATAATTTTATTCTGGTAGACACTTCTAAAGTCCTACTTTAATTAATAGTCCCCTTAACAAAGAATCAAAGAGATTTTTTTTCTTCCATCTACTCACCAATACTGAATTGTATCAAACATTTTAAGCTTTGCCTATAAAAGCCAGGGAAGATAGTATCATCTTTCCCCCTGAATATAAATTCAATTAAATAGATGTATTTTGAGCAGCTGCAAAGTATAAGGCACAAAGCTGGGAAGAAGACACATTTCTGCTTACCTCTCCATAAAGATGAAGACACTGGAAGGAGGCTTGAGGATGTCATAGAAGTAGCATAGACTTAGAAAGCAGAGAGCCTGTGGTTCCAGCTGTGACTTTCTTACCAGTCAGAAGCATCTTTCTGAGTCTCCATTTCCTCCTTTGAAAATGTGCAGGGTAACACATTGGCACTTGGTACCTATTGGCTAACAAATGCTATCTCTAGCCAGTGTTCCAAGAAACACCTTGCTACACATGAAACAGAAGTGCAGGAAGGCAGGATTCCCTCTGACCATTAGAAGAGGCAGGAAATGAGGAAAGTGTCCTGGGTTTGAACAGGAATGGCAAGATGAGGCTGCCAGGGAAGTGCATTTGTGAGGGTGGCTGGAAGGAAGACAACGCTGGGTGTGTGGAGGTGGTAATGGTGGACGGTGTGCGTCAGAGCAGCTGAGCACAGATTGCAGTGCATGAAATGGGACATATTGGGCTGTGTAGCAGGGAGGAGAGGTCTAGTTCCCAATCTGTCTGCAGGACAGCGAGTGAGAGTCTTGGAGAAGAAAAACACGCAAAGAGAGCAAGTGGCATTTCACCTGAAAGGTCAACTTCGAAAGAATTTCTTACGTGCCATGTTGAATTAGTTTATGTTCTCTTAACAGGACAGTGGCCCCAAACCACAATGAACCAAAGTAATGATGGTTCTTCTTCAGTCCACACAAAATAAATAGGTATAGAGTAGTTGCTATACTTAGATGTTTCTGCTATTCTTTTTTTTAAAAAAATCTTTGGTTTTCACAGTCACACTAGGTTCTAATGTAAAATCTGGTTCATCATAAAATTGTAAAGTGCTTGCCTTAATTTGAATATCCTATTCCAACATTTCATGGTATTTGCCAAGAGGATGAGGAATTCCGGATTTCCATCCCTGGGACGTTCTTGCAAATCCGTGTTATAAGCTATGAACATCTTCAGGATGGAAACTTCATTATTATTCACCCTTCTCTCCCTCCAAGCAGCTGATCCAGAGTACAGAACGCAGCCACTCCTTTAAAAATGTTTGTTGAAATAAATAAAATGCTCTGAATTTCATAGATAATGGTAGTGTCCCAAAGAAAGACACAATTAAAGTCTTGCAGCAAAGAAGTTGGCAAATTGTTCAACAGAAATGGTGCATACAATAAAAATGTGTTGATCAAAATCATAAAACAAAATGAAACTGTAGGCATGACACAGCAAAGTCATCAAGTAAAATCATGCAACTGCTATTGCAGCATATTTTTTAAATAAACAGAGTTCAGTTATCTCTTAAAATCGCTTCTTCAAATACCTCATTTTTCATCTGTACAGATGACACACACACACACACAGTTCATTTCACTTTTCACTAACTCAATACAAATTACCCATAATACTCAACATTCTTTTTTCCCCCAGCATTTGACACCGGAATGGAAACAGATTGTCAAACCAGTTTTTAACAAATCTGGAGCAGCAGGTTCTTTGTTGAAAAAATATTTCCACTTATCATGAGATGTTTTTCCACGAAAGGGGAAATGAACATTGTGTTCAAAGCCTTGACTTCCTTATAGAGCAAATGGGAGCAGCCTCATATTTCCATGCTGATAGTATCCAGATTTGAATGATTTAAACCAAAGGGAGATGCTCAGGGTGGACTTATCTCAAAGCACTTGGAGTATGTGGTTAGTTTGCTGAAGAAAAGCATTTTACTTGAGAGGATAGTGAACTCAATCAGGGCTTCAAAGGTAAATGTATTAACTGCTTGATCTGTAAATAACTTCGTGTAATGTGCATGTAACCTTCAGATGGGGTTGTGGAAGAGGGGAACAGGGTGTTACTTTTTCCCTCCTCAGATAATTTCTGAAACTAAAATTAAATATCTCAGTTATGGAAAAACTCATTTGATGACACTTCCAAATAGCATTTACCTAGAAAGCTTGCAGCAAGATATATAAAAGGAGAAAAGAAGACAAAAGAAAATATTACCCTAAAGGACAGGTTTACAAAAGAAAAAATAATGCAATTTTCTGTAGATGTGCCCCACAACGTGGCTGAGAGAAAGAGTTGATGTAAGTAGAAATGCTCCGTGCTGTTCAAAGACTTATCTGCCCACAAGAGCCAGTGAGAAATTTGTTCTTTTCACCTTCTATTTCTTTCCTCCACCTTCTCTTCTTCCTCTCTTCCTCATTTTTTGGTCTGCATCACAGTATAGGCTCCAAGAGTGAGGTTTTGTGTGTGTGTGTGTGTGTGTGTGTGTGTGTGTGTGTTATGTTGTACGGCAAAATTCTGTACTATTAATACCTCAAAGTCCTGTAGATTAGAACCTAGGTTGGCTCAGCTAGACTCTTTACATAGGGTCAAAATCAAGGTTTTGGTGGGCTGGTGTCCTGGCCAGGCCTGAGAAGGAATCTGCTTCCAAGACCTTTCAGATTGTGGTAGGAATCAGTTCTATGTGGCTGTAGGAATAAAATTCTGTGTCCTTCCTGGCTGCTTGTTGGTAAAGGCAGGAGGTCAGGGATTTTTCATCTTAGAGGCTGCTCTTCTCCAGTCTCCATCTTCAAAGCCCAAGAGGACCTTGGAATCCTCTCAGGCTTTGATTCTCTGGCCTGTTACCAGAGAAAATGCTGTGTTCTTCAAGGGTTTGCATGATTCAATTAGATATACCTCGGTAACATCGCTTTTGATTAACTCAGAATCTACCAATTAGTAATGTTAATCACATCTTCAAACTCCTGTTTGTTGGGTAACATAACACAATATCAGGCATGATATCTCTTTCTGTACTCTTGGTAAGGAGAGGGACGACATCCTAGAGCTCTACCTACCACAGGTAGCATGATCACATCAACCCCTATGACAGCAGCATGACATTGCATTAACTATTTTTTCTCTTAATTTGTTTCCAGCACAAAATGCTCAACAGTTTAATGCCTCAAAATTTGGGCCTTTGTGTCAGTCTACTTGGGTTTGATACTCAGCTCCTCTACAATGGCCGTGTGACTGTAGGCAAGTCAAAGTCCCTCTGCCAGGGAGCTTGTTTTGGTCATACCAAAAATGCTGACATACAGGAAACAATTTGAGCATAACACAGGTTTTATATTGGCTTATGAAAGCTAGGGAAATGAAAAAAAAACTGACACCCCCCCCAGTACAAAACACCTTATAGGACTACACAAAACATTTCTAACAACTTCTTTCTTCACTGAGTGTGTGTGACAAGCCACATACACCCACAGGATGCTGTACCCACCCTCTGACTTGAGGGTATCCATGTTCCACTGCTTCCCAAGCTGCTCACCCCACACCAACAAAGATTAGATCTTTTTCAATGGAAAATGCCATAGTTATCATGGTCTATATATTTCTTAACCTCTTAACATTTTGAAACTATGCTGCTGTTTTTATTAGTTTTCTACTTCTGTTTTAATGTTATAGATGAAGTTTCTTTGTTTTTGTTTTTGGCAATACTAGGGATTAAAATCAGGGCCTTGAGCATGCTAAGCATACTCCACTCATGAGCCCCATCTCCAGCCCTTTTTTGAAATTTTATTTTGAGAGAGGATCTCACAAGGTTGCCCAGTCTTTCCTTAAAATTGCAATCCTCCTATCGCAGCCTTTGGGTGAAGTTTTTTTAGTTGAATTTAAACTATCGTAAGTTGAACTGTGTCCTCCTGAATGAAAGCGTATATTGAAGTTCTGACCCTTAGTTCACACCATGACCTTATTTGGAAATCAGGTCTTTTCAGAGGTCAGAGTTCAAATGAGGTCATTAGAGTGGGCCCTAATGCAATATGACTACTGTCTTTATAAAACTAGGAAATTTAGAATCAGATAAATATGTAGAGAGGGAAAAAATGTAAACACATGCAGGGAGAAGACCTTGTGAACCTGAAGATAGAGATCAGAGGATGCATCTGAAAGCCAATAAACTCCAAAGGTTGCCAAGCAAATCACCAGAAGCTGAAGAGAAGCATGGGTAGATTCTATCTTATAGCCCTTTGAAGGAACCAACCTTGCTGGCATACAGATTTCAAATTTCTAGCCTCCAGGAATCTAACCTGGGTTGCTTTGTGATATCAGCTCTGAGAAATTCATAGTCTCTCCCCGCATTTGCTCATAAACACTGTGTTTTTTAACTTAGCATCATAGTGTAGTAAGTTCCAAGAATGCATGTGCTGCCTTGTAGCAGAGGTGACTGTACTTAAGTGTTATCTCAGTTTTCTCTCCTGATAAGTGGCTCTTCTTGTGATTGTTGTAAGGACTAAATGAAGTGTTCACAATGAAATTAGCACCAATGAGTTTAAATTGTTTAAAATGAAACTAGTGCCAGTGAGTGCTGACTATCATTACCATCATCGTTACACTGCCTACTCCAAAACTGAATTGGGGGCAACTAGAAATAGCAGTGACGGTTAAATGGTACTACAAGCTCCAGACATATGGTCTAGAAGATTTAATTGGTGGCTCACCATATTACAGACTCATGGAAACTGCTGCATTAGAGAAATCCATGGGCAATGTAAGCAAGAGAACGCAGATGCTAAATGTAGGATCTTCTCAACACTCACCTGAACTGGATGTTGATAAGGAACACTGTTAATTTGGAGAAATAGACCAATGGAGCACAGCACCACTATTAGTAAACCTTAGACTGACTAACAGGACAAGTTAAGATGAAACCTATCCAATTGGTTATTAGCCACCCGACTTTTGACAGTATAATCCACAGAGCTAACAAGGCCAGAGGAAAGAAGCCAGGCTTTGGATCTTGGAGAAGTACCTATATCCTGAATTTCAAACATGAGTCCATTATGAGAGCTCAGAGAGCGCATCTCAAAATGGTCTTTGAGCCACAGGAAGGTCCATGCCAGAAGTGAAAATCCAAATGTATCTCTACGCAATGTTGGGCACAGGTAAGTCACCAGATGCCCAGAAAAGTAAGAAATTCTCACACCAGAGTTTCCTATCAGGCTCCTGCATATCCACCTGATGTAAATAAAGAAGCACAGTCTTCTGGAAATCAGAGAGACCTAGCGCAAATCCCAACACTGCTTGTTTATTAGTTATATCACCTTGGGCAACTCTGTCTAATGCCTTCAGACCTTAGTTTCCTATAAAACAGCCATAATAATGGTTTACTTCTAAGCTTGTAATTAGAATTAAATTATAGCCAGGTGTGGTGGCACATACCTATAATCCCAGCTCTTGGGAGGCGGAGGCAGAAAGATTACTGAGAGTTCAAGGCCAGCCTGGGCTCAGTAGTGAGTTCAAGGCTAGCCTAAACTGCATACAGAGACCTTGTTAAAAATAAATAAATAAGTAAATAAATAAATAAGCAAACCAAAAAAGGGTTAAATTACAGACAATCTGTGGAAAGGGTCTGACACCTGTTAAATGCCTACACAGATAAGTCCCCATCTGTCCCTTCTTTCCAGGAAGCAGAGTTACTTTGGCATGGGACATAGCTCTTCTCTAGCCAGCTGGAGAGCAGTGAGACAAGGATGTGAACATCTGACCAGTGGCTGAGACATTTTTGTCCTGTGCTCTATCACGTTTAGTATTACTCAGTAACTTCTGCCCAATTATGCACACCTCATAAATTTGAGCTAAAATTTGAATTAAAGTCTGTCTATCTGACATTGGTTCAGATGCCAAACAATGATTGCAAAGTGCTTTGAGCAGCCAGGGTTGCTTCCATCTTAGGGAACTCTAGTCCCACAGAGGTGTGTCTGATGGCAGCTCTATACTGAAAGTTTGGGATAATGGATGGGGATTATAAGAACACTAGAAACAGAAGCTTAAAATGAAGATGAGATAAACCTTCCATGAAACACCATGGGCCTTTGCCTACCAAGAAGAATTTCTTGCTGGTCATGCTACCCACCCTGAAGCCCACCCTAGCTTAGATGGCAACTTGCCTGCTTCCTAATGAAACGGTTGCTCTAGTTCCCCTCTCCTCCTTGCTCTTCCTCAGTCACCAGCTGATAGTCTCCAAGAGCTGTTTCTGCATTACCGGAAAATGTTAGTCCTTCACACTCTACAACCACAAAAAGTCAATCTGTGCATCTTCAAAATACACCAGTGTCACATTAGGTGGACCTTGGAATTCCCTCTTCCAGCCCCTGACCCCAGGCTGTGCAGAATTCTCCCATGAAACATGTGTCAGCTTACACCACTCTTCAGCTCAGCACCTCCAAACTTAGAGCTTAAAATCCTCCCCAGTCCCCATGATCTTCACCACTGTACAGAACCTCGACCTCACCTTTACTCTTTCCACCTGCCTCTCTGCAACCCAGCTGTACGGGCTTCCTTGTTCTTGCAACAGACAAGGTAAACTGTGGGTTCAGAGCCTTAGCACTTGCTCTTCTCTCCACCTGGAACACTATGCCTGTTTCCTTTATGTTATTTGGGTCGTATTTGTTCTCCTGTTCCTGAATGACGACTCCTCCCCCAAACAGACACCTGTGGTCTGATCCCTGAACTCTGTAAATGTTACTGTATGAGGCATGATAGAAATATACAGTGAATGCTTATTTCTTAAATTTAAAAAAATTGTTTACAATAAAAGACACGTCGCCGTTGCTCCCCTTGGCTTGAACACCCTTATCCCTTCATTCTTGTCACTTTCTGAAGCATTGGCTGTATTTTTTCATCACGCGTGGTAAAGACACTTATGAAAGAGAATTTCCAGAACTGTTTCAGAAAGTAGCAAGAATGATAAGTGTGTTGAAGTTGAGAAAGATTAATAGCAATGTGTCTCTGAGTATGAATTGTTTTTAGTTTAAAAACGCATATCACAGAATTGCTGATGGCTGCTAGGAGCTGGAAAAGAATAGACTCTCCCCTGGAACCCTGGGAGGGAAGATAGCCCTATTGAAACCTTGATTTTGACCTTCTGGCTTACAGAGCCATGAAATTAAGGTCATGAGTGTCTGTGTGTGTGCGTGTGTGTGTGCATGTGTGTGTATGTGTGTGCGTGTGTGTGGTGCTATGCATGGGCTCTCCACTAACTCCAGCTCTGCCCAATTTTTTGTTGTAAGTCACCCAGTTCATGGAAATTTGTTACAGCAGTCATAGGCTAATAATACATTCTGCTCAAATTTCATCTCAGAGAGAGGTATCCTCCTTCCAACCACTCCACATAAAATAGCTCCCACCCCCACCACACACATGCATGTGCAGGCAAATATACAAACCCTCTCCCAATCACATCGGGCTTATTGTTCTTCCCAGCACTTCTTACTTCCTGACAGGCTGTAGACTCCTGGTTTATTTACTCATGCCTGTCTCCCACTCTACAGTGTGAGTCCCACAAAGGCACCACCTCGTGTTGCTAACTGATGTGTCTCCAGAGCCTAGGGAAAGACCAGGCTCCAAGTAAAAGCTCTCCAAATATTTATCGAATAAATGAGTGAAAGCCTTCACCTTTAACTACAGAAAGAAGCCCAGATGCTTTGAAGTTATAATTTGTATTTTAACACCTCATTGCAAGCTCCCAGCCTCCCCCACATCTCTATTGTCAGAAAAGTAGTCATTTATTCTGCTTCCCACAGCAAATCCTGAGAGCTCAGAAGCCATGTGTATGTGTGTGCATGTGTGTGCGTGTGCGTGTGTGTGTGCGTGTGTGTGTGTGTGTGTGTGTGTGTGTGTGTTGGGTGCTAGATACAGAGAGGTGAGGGAAAACATTTTTCTGGCTCCATCTCAATTGGAGAGCACACAGCTCATGTGCCCATGAGGTTAAGTGGAAGGAAAACTGTTCTCTCCAGCCTGTCTGCACCTGCCAAGTTCTTCTTACCATTTTGCAATTTGCCCAGCAGGTTTGGAACAGGAACAGGAATGGACGGATAGTCTTACCTTGTCACAACTCAGAAGTGACATATTATTTTTCTGTGTACCAATTTTCTACCCCAGGAGCCTTTCTGAGCAATGGATTAGTGGGGAGAAAGTGGTTCTGATTTAAATGCTGAGGCTTCTTACTCAAATAAGACACAACTGAGTCTTTCACTTAAGGAACATGGGAAGGGAGTGATGGATCAGATCACGAGTTACTTAAGGGCTTAATTTTCTGGCTTTTTTCCTTCACCAATGTTTCATTTAACACATTTTGAAATTCTTAGGGGAATAAAATGGCACTTTTCACATTGGAGAGAGTCAGTAGTATTTGGAATTCCAAGCCTCCCATGGTTCCCTTCTTCTCTGCCTGCCTGACTCACAGCTCCTTGTGATGCTTCCTTGGGTAGTCAGTAAGTGTGGGTTAAGTGCCTTCTGGTGCTGCACCATTTGATGGTGTACTCTGATAATGCAAAGATTGGTGAAACCAATCCCCACTTTTCAGAAGTTTCTTTGTATCTTGGATTAAGCCAGAAATGTAGACATTGGAACTCCACCTTAAAGGATGAAAATTCCTCAGGCACAGTGTAAGGGGAAGGAGGTTACTTGGATACTAGCAAAACTGAGGAGCGTATGCTCTCCATTTGACAGCCTAGCGGTACCTCTGCATGGCCAGAGTGTCTGTGATGAGAAGGGACAAGAAGAAGATCCCATGTATGACCCCACTATGCTAAGATATTTGAACTATAACCAGTGGATGATTTCACTGAAGAGCATTAAGTGAAGAGTGAGTTGGTCATTTCAGCCTTCTAGGGGAATGTGGATGAGCGATGACAGAATCAATAGCAGAAGAGTAAGACTGGTTTGGTGGCTATAATAATATGTCAGAAAGAAGAGGTGAAATTCTAACAAAGTGGCATCAAGCACAAAGACGATGGGACAAACTGGATGCAGGAAAATCCCACCCATGCTAATTATTTGCTCAAAGTAATTATCCACTCCAACACTCAGCCCTCAATTTAGCTGCAGATTGGCAGTGATGGAAGGACCCGAACGCAGAAAGAACTTATGCACTCTCAAGTATTCTCGATGTGTCGAAGTTGTAACAGGAATGGAAGCCCAGTCAAGAATAGGGAATGAGACTGGGAAAAGAGAGTATAAAGTGGGTCGTGGAAGTCTGAGGTTTAGTGTTCTACATGACTAGGCCTTCAAATTTTTGGATGATTGCTAGAGTGGATAATACAGATAATACATTGTGCCTCATCTATGATTACTTGTGTTTGGAGATGACCTTCTCTTTCAGGTTGTGGATAGATCATTCTATTACAGATGCAAAATGTAGCATAGCAATACTTTAGTGCAGTAATTAAAGTTAGCCAGACATATATCTAGTGAGACACAAAATTATTTTATGACATGTTAAGGATTGATTGTAACAAGTTGCTGTAATGATAGTACCTGATATTCTGTTTCTAAAGCTAATTCCAGTATTTTGCAAGCGTTTATTGGGACAGGAGATCCAAGGGGTCAGTGGGGTAACAGAGTTAGTAGCCCTCAGATATCACTTCCATCTGAAGTCTTAGATCTGAGTGTCCACAGTTCCATCTAGAAAAAAACCTGTCTGATCCTAATTCCCAAATTTAGGGTTTGGCCAACCTGTCAATGGGACCTCCCATAAACTTTAGCTGCAGTTTGGCTCCTGGCTGGATCCTCCTGGATTGAGAACAATAACTCTTCATAGAGGGCTTCATATCATTCATTATGAACTGAATGTTTGTGTCTCCTCCCCAAATTCATATGTTGAAACTGGAGGTGGGACCTTTGGGAAGTGGTTAGATTAGGTCATGAGGATAGAGAGGAGACAGAACTTTCTCTTCTCTCTGCTAAGTGCAGGTACAATAAGAAGATACCTCTCTCTGCAAGCCAGATGCTGGGTCTGCCAGCACCTTGGAATAAGAATTCCAAATCTCTAGAACTGGGAGAAAGAAATGTCTATTGTTTAAGCAGCAATGTGTAGTAATGTGTTCTGTTCCAGAATCCTGGAGTAACCAGACAATTGTCTTCTAATCATAATTTCTTTCTCACCACTCCTTTTTAACCATATAGGAAGGACTCAGTGTCACAAATGATTCATTTCTTCTCCTAGAGCTGGACCACATGCCCCAAAACTTGCTTTCTTGACAACGTACATTTTGACCAATTAGATCTCCATTTCTGTCAAAATCCATTCTTATTGGGATTCTTAGGATTACCAGGGCTACAGACCTCTCAGTGACTCATACTTTAATGAAATATTTCTTACCATGCAGCATATGATGGTGCTAGTCAAAGCATGCTCCGTGGATAATTGCCAGTGTTTAGAAATGTTACTAGCAGGTTGTCATCACCATAACCTCCTAGGCATGTTCAGTAGATATATCTCAGGGTACAGAACATAGACTCATTTGGATGTGGTCAAATTCAGGTAGTGAGTTTTGTGAAAGAGCTGAGGGATGAGGTGTGGATCAGCAGAAGATAGGGATGCAAAAATGAAAGTGGTCCTCAAGCAGAAATAGTTTGAGAAGCACAAGCAATCTGGTCCCTTGCATTGGAATGCCTAGAGCACTTAATAATATCCAGCTTCTGGAGCTGACTATGGAACTGAATGGGTCAGAATCTCTGGAGGTAAGGCTATGAGATCTTTATTTTAAACAAGCAATCTTATTTCTCCTTCATACTGAAGTTTGAGAAGCAGTTGTGCTAATTTGAATATTGCTTTGAAGGGTTCTATTCCCATGTTAGCCTTTTAAAACCGTTGCCTTTGCAAATAACATTTATCACCAAGGAGAGACCCTGAAGTCTACTTCAAATGCTGAAAATGGCTTGAGTTTCATATTCTAGTGAAGTTGCAAACTAGTTAATCCAAAAAATAATAACTCATATCTTAGAACACATAACACACAGTGTGGATGACCTCCACCCCCTGCCCCATAGCACCAACATCTGGAGCCACTATTTCCTTTAACATCAATTATCTGAACTATAAACTGAGAAGCCAGATACCTGCAGCCATTTAATAAAGGGACAAACAATGAATTATATAGTCTATTACACAGGCACACATCACTAGGCTACGGCATAGTACTTTATACTCAAGATAACAGTTTCATCAATATGAAAGTTAATTATGCTTATTATATTTGCATTATATTTAATAAGTTATATGTTATGGCAACGCAATGTAAGTGTTTAAATTGTTTAGGTTCTTGATTCGGTAAGTTTTGTTTATAGGAGCGTTCATGAATATGGACCAGATTATTTCCCAGTGAGTCGTATAAAGTGGTCGTTCTCACATGCAGACAAGCTTTAGAATGCACAGGGGAAAGGCTGAAATATATACATGTCTGAACCTCATACCTACCATTCTGGTAACTCAGGTAGTAGAATCACAGGACTGTATCTTCAAGTCCTCCACGTGATGGGAGTGTGCAGGAAGAGTTTGGACATCATTGATTTAATGACACTATTATTATAATATAACCTGAGCATGGAAATCATAAAGAGAGAATTGCATCTAGATGTGGATGTATCAAAGCCCCAGGAAACACATCTGTTTGAAAATTAAGTATCGCATAAATGGTGTGTGGAAATATGCAAATAAGCATCTACGGTTTGGTAGTTGACATGGGCTCTTTCACTGGGACTCCTACTTTTAAGATCCCAAGGATAATGTGCATCTGAGTGCCAATAAAATCAACACAATTTCTGGCTGCAGTAGCCCTTAAAAATGTCAATCAGCACTGAAGGGGAGAGAGGGAATTCAGGTAATGAGCAACCTAAGAAAAAATACCTAATCCTGCCCTGCTGCACATTCACTCTGATTATCCATCGCCCACCTGAAGTTCTGCAAGATGCATGCCCTGAAAAGTGGAGAACAGCTAAGCAGAAGAGAAGACACAGGATCCTGTCAGTGGTGGCCTCCTGCTATGGGGTCTGAGAAGGGCTGAAGTCAAAGGTGTTGCAGCAAAGTGGAACAGCATCACTCCTCTGTGTGACATCAGCTGCACAAGACTGTGGGCATTGGGGGAGATTTAGAGAACTGCACCCTGCAGTGACAGCCCAGGGACTTGCAAAGGGATAGGCCCAGGTTGCTGCCCAGGCCCACTGAAAGTGCTGATCCTACCACAAGATGAGAGTGATTTCATTTGTTGATTTCCTCAGCAAAGGAAAATCTCCTGGAAAGACAGTTCAGTGTATTTCAGCCAGCATAGTCAGGGTCTTTTATGTTCCAAACCCAGCGTCCCATGGAAATGAAATGATTAGCTTCTACCCACTATGTATTCACAGTCCAGAAGGAGGCAGACATATCAACAGCTGCCTAAAATAAACCAAGAAGTACTAGTGGAGGCAAACACAGAGCTGTGGGACACACCCAGGAAGCCACAGTTTATTCTACCTGGGTCCACAGGGAAATTTGAAGAGAACAGTGATATTTGAGCAGGGCCTTCATGGATATGGGGGAATTCACCAGGTGCACAAAGGAGGCAGAGAGCGATAGAAGTGGAAAGGAGGGACATTCTCAGCTGAAGAAATAAATCAACTGTTTATGGTATGCTCAGTAATTGCAAATATTCTTTGATGTGGCTCCAATACACAACAGAGGCCAATGTACAAAACACTCTCATCATTCCATAGATGAGAACACTGAGATTCAGAGGGAACCTAGCTTGAGCAAGTTTCCTGCAAGTTAATTGTGGAACCAAGATCCCACTGAGGTGCTCTGACAACTAGTCCCATGCCACCCTCTGGGTCAATATTCAGAATAAAGGAGTGTGGTTTGTCAGAGTGGGACAAGATGCTGTCTGGAGGTGCCAGAATCAGCAGTTCCCCTGCTTCCAGTGATCACAATAATCCTGGAAACTTGAATTATCTGTGTAAAGACATATAAGACAAATAGTAGACAGGGTTCTGTCCCTGTGGCCACTGGTAGGGCCCTTTGATTCTTCCTGCTTCCTGGTAACAAGTATTGCTGTTTCACTAAGTGGCAATTAAGGTTTGTAGAAGACAGGGAGAGATGACAGAAAGGCTATAGTGGGTGTTGTGAGGCTTTCCCAGTGGTGTCTGAGGAGCTTACTTCAGCCCCAAAAAGAGAGAAGTTAAAGGACAGCTACCTTCAAAAACTCATGCATTCAAGAAGCTCTTAAGAAACACCTATTCCATTGAGACCATTGATGGGGTGGGAATTGAGGATCTAAAATAAGTACGAGATGGTTCTTGCTCCCAAGGATCTTGTGGTCTTGTGAGAGATGAGAAAAAGGTCATTAGTGCAGTGTGATAGATAGCACAACAGTAGACTGTGGAATGAGTATATAGAGAAATAAAAATGCAGTGACTTTGCCTGGACTAGGAATTGGTGAGAAAGCATCTCAGAGCCAGAAGGCCCGAGGCAACATCTGTAGCATGGAACAGGACTTTGCCGGAGCACTGAGTCTAGAAACCCTCCCCAGACAGTGGAAATAATAGTCAAGCAGTATGAAATGGAGGAAATGATAAGTGTGGAGAGTACAGTCTATGCAGGATCAGAGGACTGGCAAAGGACAAGGTAAAGGGTCTGATGCATAAATGCGCACACTTGATCAGGGGAGTTTGTCAGTCACTTACCCACGTCCCTAAGGCACATGGTACAGCTGTGGGGATCAGTTCAGTGCCTCTTTCCCTTCCTTTCTTCCATTCATTCTCTGTCTCTGTCTTTCTCTCCTTCCTTCTTGGGTTTTGGTTTTTCTCTTTTCAGTTAATTTGTGTGGTTGTAAAATATTTGTATGCAGATGTGTGTGGGTGTGAGTGTGACTGTGTGACAGAGAGAGAGAAAGAGAGAAAGAGAGAGAGAGAATTAACAACATCATGGAGGAGTAAATCAAAAGCTTGAAACCAGTGGTTTCCAGCCAGACACATTTTGGCGATCTGATACAAGGGCCAAAGGCCATTTGGGAATTCTGAAGATATTTCTCATTGTCACAATTGGCGGATGAGGGATGGTAGTAGAACAACTGGTATCTAAGGGTAAAAGTAAAAAACACTGATGAATATTTTACAAAGCACACAGAGTACCTACAACAAAGAAAGGAATGGCTCACAAGGTCAGAGTGCTGAGGTTGAGAATAATTTGATAAAGGTAATATCAGCAATACCTATCATCCTCTGAGAATTTAGCTTGTGCTTGACACTGACCTAAGAGCTTTGTAAATTCATATTTAATCATCAAAGCAACTCTGCAAAGATGTTAATATTTTCCCCATTTTACAGATAATCTCTGTCATCATACTCAGGGTCACGCAACCAAGATTTTCACCAGATGTGACTCCCTAACCCATGCTCTAAGAAGATCTGGTCCACCCAACCCTTTTCTACCTTTGTAAATGGCAGCCAGTAATATCAGCTCTGCCTTTTCTCAGAGCAGTTTTGAGGATAACATTGAGATTAGTTTTGGAAAGCAATATCTGAGTGAGAAGGCAGTTTATACAATCTGTGTACAAAAGTAAGTACTGGATCTCAATTTCCCTGACCTAGAAAACAAAGACCTTAGAAGCAAATAGATCTACAAGAGTCTATATGGCTCTAAACCCTAGGGTGGTGTAGATTGATTTAATTGCCAGATGATGATAATTCTAAATTAGTTGGTAGATTCATTTTCTTGTAGCAGTTTGGATCGTTGGTTTCACCTTAAATTTCCATTTCCAATCACAGAACTGTCATAGTTTGATCATGAGATTTTGGAAGATACTTCCATTTTCTGCATTTTGGTATCCTCTTCTTCTCCCTTTGAAATAATACTTACTCTTCTTCAAAAACCTCAATTTGAAGTCCGTTCAGTCTTACCAACTTTTCTCTCTGTACTTGAAAGAAGAGTAGAAAGAAATTCAAGGGAGAACACGTGAAAATATACACAATACGAAATAAATACTCTCTGTGGTTTAGTTTAACAAGGACCCTTATCGGCATCCTACTTAGATGACTGAAGGAGACATTTTTCCAGGAATCCCCAAGAGAGAGACAAGCCGAGTGATTTGTAGCAGTGAAAATCTACTTCCCTATCTGGCTGTCCCCCAAGAGCATTATGTGAAACTTTAATTTTGTATATGCCTCAGGCCCTTCTCCAAAAACATAACTAAAATAAAATTCAGAGGCAATGTTCTCATCTTTTTAATGCCAGGAGTCAAGTACCTGGATTGCTAGATGCAATTTGGGAGCTGTTGGTTTCCTCTCACCTCAGAAACCTTGGCAGAGGGCTGTGTACAGGAAGCTAGAGCCAGTGTGCGGATGGGCTGGGGTTGTACAATCCAGAGTCTAGATTGCCATGACCAGGGCTGAGTTGCTGAGTCCTAGAAAGGACTCAGGATGCATGAGAATTCAGGACATTGATAGAACCTGGAGATTTCACCCTTTGGCTTGGTGGTTTCAAAACAGGTCTATTGATATTCACTAGGCCTCCAAAATGACCAAAGCCTTACACTGTAGTAAGGGGTCATTATTGTAAGTGAAATGTGCAGGTCAGGGCTTGCCAGGTGATATTTGAATGAAGTCAGGGTAATTATTCCTTGTCTGTTCCCACTTCCCACCTTTCATGCCTGGCTCTGTTTTTTCTATTTTTAAGATCTGTACTGTGGAGTTTTCCAGACTACAGTCAAAGTTCTTCATTATCCAAACCCCAAAGAGTTTACTAATGTTGCTTCTTATCATACCTCTGAGCTCATCACTCCAGTTTGGGTAGTTGTTCCACGTCACTCAAACACATCTTTGCACTATGCCCACATTACCTTTCTCCTGCAAGGCTCACATCTAGCCACATTCTCATGCCCATTTGATAACTTCTACACTTTCCCAAAGACCTGCCCCAAGGAGTAGTTCCTTTCAATAGCTCTCTGTGACCTTGCCACCTAGCACCCTCAAGTAGACTGACTGCCACTACATTTCCATAACACCCTGATGGCCAATGGAGCACTGAATGGCCTTGGGTGGCACTTAGGATTTATTTTCTTCTCTGTTCTCACTCCATCACTTCACCAAAACTTTGTTTTTAATAATTCCATATAACATTCTTACTCAGGACAACCACCACAAAGATTTTATTGTTAAACTTCCGTTGATATCCCCATGAGAATAGCACCATTGCTACTATATGTAATTTTACCACTGAGAAAACTAAGTCATAACAGAAGTAAGTGACTTAGCCAATATAACACAGCTAGCATGGGGTAGAACTGATATTTGAACTCAAATTCTGAGGTCCTAGAAAATGAATAATACCTAACAATCCTAATTTGCCTGGGAGTAAAGTCATGTCTCCAAGACATTATAATTCAGACCCAGGAAAAGTTTATGTTGGTACAAGGAACTATGGGGAACACAAGCAAAATATTACAGTGCTGAGATTTTATCTTGCTTTATAAGCTAAACCTGTTTCTCAACATCTTTCTGAATTCTCTAGACAAAGAACCCTCAGAAAAATGGGAGTGGTGTTCTATGCCACTTTCTCCCATTTGGAGGGGTTCAGTGGCTCCTGGCTAAGGCCATTGTCTTTTGAGGACTGAGAACAAGACTCTGAAAGACTAACGTGTGATTAACTATTAACAGGGTGGTTAATACATGGATTTTAGAGTCTAGATGATCTATGGAAAAGTCACAACTCTGCTTAGTGTGTTACCTTAGGCAACTTATTGGCATCTCTTGTATTCTTAATGTATAGAATGAGAATGACCACTGGAGCTGCCATGTATTAGGCTAGATGAGTTTATGCTGGAGTAACAAGCACCTCACATTTATCAGCAGCTCAGTACAACAAAGGTTGACTTTTCAATCGTGCTCAGTTCAGGCAAGCAGAAGGGACTTGCACTTTGGAATTATTTTAGGACATAGACTGATGGACACTCCATCTCAATACGCCAGGGCTTCTCTACTGCAGTACTATTGACTTCTTGAGCCAGACAATCTTTATTATGCAAGCTGTCCTGTGCCTTGTAAGATATTTACCAGCACCTCTGCCCACTGCCTACTTGCCAGAAGCATGCTTTCACCATGTGTAACAACCAAAACTTTCTGCAGACATGTCTCAGGCCAAAACCACTCCTGGTTGAGAATCATCGAGTTATACCCTTTCATAATCAGAACAGCTGAAAACAAGTAGGAACGGTTGAACTCAAACACCAGCAGTTAATTATTTCTATGCAAACACGACATACTCATTTTTCCTCCCTGTAGATGGACTAAAGCCAGCCCCATGCTCATACCTAACTACAAGAAGGCGGAGGTACAGTACGATCCTATCATAAACTAGGAAGAGCGAGACCTAGGACTATTTGTCAACTGTCCAAATAAGTGATTATCTGGGGTCACTGAGATGATTGAAGGAAATAATCCAAGTGAGGTGTTTAACACCATGTCTGGCTAATAAGAAGAGCCCCACTACTTGGAAATGATTGATGTTATAATAGAGTACAGGGCTGCCACCCTAGGGAGAAGGAAGAGTTGTGGGTTTCACTTGCTATACCGATAGTTCCTTTACAAGAATTCAGCATTCCCACCTCACTTGTTCCAGCTTTTCTTTATCTAAAGGCTAGTAGAGGTTGATTAGTTTGTAGTGCTTGATTGCAAGAAATGATCTTATTAACAATACGTTTGACCACTTGAAGTTTCCTGTTACTTAACAAAAAAAAGGAAAAAACAGCCTAAGTACTGCAATCTCAGTTGAAAAAACTCTTCCTCTTGCTCTCATATTCTAACCACTGTGGCCTTGTTCCTTAAATATCCCATACATACCATCTTTATGCCTCAGGGCCTTTGCACATGCTAATATTCCTCCTGTCTAGAATATTTCCCTCCCATTCATACAGTTAAAATTTCCTAATTTGTTCACTTTCTAGGAGAGCCTTCCTGACTCCTGTGCAAACATGACATACTCCTTTTCCCTCCCTGTAGATGGAATAAAGCCAGACACATGGTCATACCTAACTATGAGGAGGTGGCAGTACAGTAAAATCCTGTCATAAACTAGGAAGAGAGAACTGGAATTATTTGTCAACAGTTCAAATAAGTGATTATCTGGGATTGTTGAGATGATTGAAGGAATTAATTCTACACATTCCTACATGTTCCTTTCTAAACCCTCATACTAGTAAATGCAGATATTGCTGAGATCTTTCCTTCATCACATGTCACAATTCTTTACTTGTAAATTATGAGAAAATTGTTTGTCTCCTCCACTGAATGGCTAATTCAGTCATGACTTTCTATCTTTGACCAGCCTTATAATCCCAGGGCCTATTGCCTGGTATGTAATACTCAATAAGCATATGTTGAATGAATGAATAAAGGCCAACTTGAATGAGTGAAAGCCAAGAGTAAAGTCAGAGTACACAGTTATCTGTTTTGAATGTTTTCCTTTATACCACATTGCATGCAACAAGGTACTGGCTCTATCACATTCCCCAGGAGGGGGTAGGGAAAAAACCCCAGCCTAAATATCAGGCTCCTCACCTCCTGTGAGGACACACCCAGCAGAAGGCAATGCCACCTGCACACACAGCGGCCGCTCACCTCACCCCAGCCTTCCACCACAGCAGCCGTGTTTGCAGAGAAAGTACAGAGCTCCAAGTTCCTGGTTGGGAACCATGGTGAGGGGACTCCAAACAGAGCTGCCTGGGCAACCTCCAGCTGGAGCTTTGGGGAAGAGCCTGGAGGCCTCGGGCCACTGACTGGCCATCCTGAATTGCTGGGGTGAGTCTGCTCTTTTTTTCCTCAAAGTTTTGGTTCGGTTCTTGGTCTAATTCATCAGGCCCACTCCTCTTACACCTCAGCAACCTGGACTTTCAAACTTGCATGGGAACTCATTTTTTTATTTCCTTTCACAGGAGGGAATCTAAATCTTTGGACCCTGGTGCATTGCCCATTTCTCTCTCTCTCTCTCTCTCTCTCTCTCTCTCTCTCTCTCTCTCTCTCTCTCTCTCTCTCTCTCTCTCTCTCTCTCTCTCTCTCTCTCATATTCTCTCTTTCTTCCTCCACCTCCCAGCAAGGCAAATTGTTTTCTCCCTGGTTAACTGAACTTGTTTTCTCCCAGGTGCCCATCCAACAGACCTACTCAAACGCCCCTGAGTAGCTGCTCACAGCCCCTCTGTCTCTGCCGGTGAGCCTCTGAGTCTTTTATTCTCCTTGAAATATGATCATATTTATTGCCTTTTGCCAAGGCCGTGTATGACATACCTAAAAGCAACATGAGCAAACGCTCCAGACAAAACTAATAATTGGCAGAAAAGATTTGTTATAGAAAAGCTGGGTTACTGAGAACAAAGCCCTTGATACAAACACATGCCAGAGTAAAAAATAAAACAGACAAGCAAACAAAACAAAGATGTCATTTTTACTGACACGTTTTATAATTCTAATTTAATTGACTCTTTCTGTAGCTGTTTTTTTTAATAGGTGTAAATGAAAATCCACGGTGTTGGACAAAAGTGAAAGAGTCTGATAATTAATGTTGAAGTTATTAAGTATAGCTAACATCATTAGGAAGTACATCTTAAAAAAAGATAGAAAATCTCTAGTGACGTAACTCAATGAGTTCATTCCATTAAATCAAAATCTTGAAATCATTATGGACAGAATGGCTACTACCTGAGCAGCAAAGCACCTGAGCCAAAGATAAAGATGGAATTCAAAGGGAGAAATCTATGGTGTGAATCAGGGGACTGTGACTGGGCTACGTATTTTTTATTTAAATTTATGACAAAACTCAAGCAGCTAATTACAGATGAAATTGTCTTTGCCCCGAAGAGTAGATTCTCTCACACAGTTTTATCCACAAAAAAAAGGCTACTGTAATGTATAAATTATGCAGAATTTAGGGGGATCACTATTGCAATGCAGGATAGTGTCTTTTATTAAATCAAGAGATCATTTTTGCCCAATCAAGGGGAGTTATGCATTGTATAATGCTAGAGCTTGTTCCCACACTAAAACACATGGTAAGATCATTCCTGAGGGAATTTCTTACTAAAAGATGGCCTCACTCCAGCATGGGGAAGACAGAAGTTTAGCTGTGGTTGCTACTTTAATCTGATTTACTGCTTCTGAGTCACTAATGTGAAGATCTAGTCTGGTTGCCACTAAAATCAATTCCCTCTAGCCGCTGATCTTTTTTTCTCTCTTTTTTATTTGTTACTTATTAAAGTAATAGATGATTATAAAATATCCAGATAGAAAATATATGTTATATATATTATATATAATATATATGAAGTGAAAATTCTCTTTTTATATATGAAGTGAAATTCTCTTTTTAACCCATCCACCCAAGTCTAATCTATTGCCTTCCTTTTCCAGAAATGACCAGGAATGATAGATGTCTATCTGCAACATAGAATGTTTTAAAAAGTACAGGAATACACGCAGAGACAATAAGATGATTTTCCACATTAAAAAAAATATCCTGGAGATTTTTCTATGCCAACAGATACAGATGCATTTAATTCCTTTAATTTGCTTTAGAGTCTTCCATTGTATAGACTACCATAGTTTGTTTCACTTTTCTCCTCTTGCTAGGGTTTGTATGGTGTCCATTTCTTCACTGTCACAATGTTTCAGATATATACACATGCACACACATGTATTTGGGGATTTGTATACATAACATGTGTGTTTCTGTAATATTTCTATAGTATATAGTGCTTCTGTAAGGTTATGGGCAAGTTATATACCTGGCCCCCATCTCAGCATTCTCATCTGTGAGTATAAATGCTGCTTCCCCAAAGAGGAATTAACTGAGCTAAACCTTATGTGCAACTTTAACTTTGACAGTGTCAAAAAATGATTGCATTGTCCTTAGGAAGGGCCTGCTGTTTTACACTGTTGTGATATTGTATGTAGTAGAGGCTTCACCCCCAGTGAAAATGATCCACCATTTCATTTTTGCCAACCTAATAGGTAGAAAATTGCATTCCATGCCTGATATCAGTTGCATTTCCCTGTTTCAGAATGAAGTGGACCCAGCCTGATCTTTAGGCATTTTCCATAATGAATCTTCAGTTTTTCATTGCAGTAATTTAGAACCATATTGAACTTATAGAATAAAATAAAATGAGGTAATTTAAACTCAGACCTGAACACACTATATAAATACAGAAGCCCCAGATCAGCTCCTTTTCTGAGGCATTGTTTATTGTGTTAAAAGATAGCAAGACAAAAACGTGGAAATGGCTCTGTTAAGCTTGTCACACATTGTGTAGAAAAGAAGCCCATGGAGCCAGATGCAGTGGCACACACTTGCAATCCCAGAACCTGGGAAACTGAAACAGATGGATCATGAATTTGAGGCCAGCTTGCCCATGGATTATATTGTGAGACCCTGTCAAGAAAGAAAAAGACAGAAACAGAGAAGGAGAGGGAGAGGAAGAGGGGGAGGGAGAGAGAAAGGGGAAAGAGAAAAGAAAGGAAGGAAGGAAAGAAGAAAGGAAGAAAGGGAGGAAAGAAGGGCAAAAGCCCATGGATCCAGGCTCTACCACCTCTGACCATATGTCCAGACATGTACTGTGGAACTGTGGAAAAGTCATATGACCATTGTGCATCTCAATATTTTCACCTGTAAAATGGGACTGTTAGCATTGCTCTCTTGATAGGACTGTTGTAATGACACAGTACACTTCTAATCTTCAACAAACACAATGCTTGAAATATAAATGTTGGCCTCTCTAAGTGTTAGGCATGATAATAGTAATGACAATAGTATTACACTGTTAGTATCATAAATCAAAGTGATAACAACCACATATCCGCAGGGAGAGAGAGAAAGTCTCTGCACAGGGAAAAGCTGGAACCATAGTGAACCTATAGAATGAAAGCAGGTCAAATGGAGAGAGTTATAGGTGGGAAGCTTGTGGGTCCTCTGTAGAGTCCAGTTAACCAGAGAAAAATGATTATTTCCTAACTGCAAACCAGTATCTGTAGAGAAAAAAAAAAGTCTTAAAGGTCATGCCATACAAAATCTTCACTGTGTAGAAGAGAAACCAAGACCCAGCAAGAAGTGACTTAACCTGAGATCACACAGCTGCCCAAGCCACAGAGCCAAACTCAAGATCCACTTTGGGGCTACTGTGTAGATCTGCTACTATTCATTTTGCTACAGAGATGACCATGTGCAAGTTTTTTATAGCTGTATATTTTCGTTCTCATGAATATATACCTGGGAAAGGAAATGTTGGATCCAATGGTAAATCTAATTTAATCCTTTGAAGAACTGTTTTTCAAACTGCTTTCAAAGATAGCCACACTATTCTATATTCACACCAGCAATGTATAAGAGTTTCATTTGTTTCACATAGTCATTCAATTTTTTAATATGTTTTTGTCATATCTAATTTGCATAGAAAAATCTCTACCCTGACATTAAATAGATATATTTATGCTTTAGAATCTGTGACAATGCATTTGATTATGTTTCTTACAAGTATTTGTAAGACAGCTACTGCTGCTTGGGGTGATGATTGCTAGCTATTTTTTTTAGGACTTACAATGCTCTAGGCTCTGTTCGAGTGTTTTACCTGTGTGAACATACATTTAATCTTCCCAGCAACCCTCTGAGGAAGGTAGACCAGCTGACTTTTACTGGGGGAACAACAGTAGAAATGATAAGAAATGGATCAATTACATCATTTATTCATTTGTTTATTTAGTTCACAAATATTGACTGACCAGTCACTCTCTGCCTGGCATACCCTGTGGCATACCGAGTTCACTGCTAAAAGCAAGAGATTTGCTCTGTGTTCTCGGTGAACTTATAACTTGATATGGAAAGTCATCACAAAAAGTTTTCAAACTTCTCCAACTAGAGAACAATTAGCCTATTTTTCTGATATAAGGAAGATGGAAGTTCGGGGAGGTAGAAAGAATAGTTATGAGGTGATTTCAATTTTGCACGTATTGATCCATGGGGATCTATAACCCAAGTAAACAAACAGTTGGATATATAGATCAGGAGCTTAGAACAGAGATGTGATTCAGTACGTACATTTGGGACTCAGATAGTAATTGCAATCATGGGCACAATTTCATAGGAAAAAAGTAAAAAAAAAAAACAAAAATGCAATAGTGAGAGAAAACCTTCTAGGACTCGATCCTGAGGAACTTTGACATTTACTGAAATGCTGAAGTAAAATGAGGCAAGAAAGAGCAGCCAAGTAAGAGAGAAACTAAGAGTTTGCAATGTTTCCAAAGCCAAGAGAAAGGCATATTTCCTGGAAGGGAGCTGTCAACAGGTCTAAATGCCACTCAGAGGTCAGAAAGGGTGAAGGTGCTTTGGACTGAAGAATTTGTCAGTGGACAGCTGGGGTAGAGTATATGGGAGAGTACACCAGCTAGGAGAAAAGGATGGAATGGTGGCAGAAAAAGTCACATCTAGTTTAATACGCTTGATAGAAAATGACAAGCATGAGTACTAATCAGCAGGGATCGGACCTAGTTTGCTCTGTCTTTGATAGAAAAAACTAAAATGAACTTAAATTTTACTGGGAATAATTCAGCAAAGTATAAACATAATAATAACATGTTTAGAATTCAATCATACCTTTATAACTTTGTATTCTTGGTGTATAGACTGAGCAAATGTTGAAAGTTTTACTAAATGTGGAATAGTAGAAAAGAATTAGCTATGCCCTGGATCTGTCATGTGAAGTTCAAGTTATTAAATTTCTCTAAACTTTGGTTTCCTCAACCTGACTTTCAGAATTCCTGCATCAATGAGGAATAACATTTGAGAACCACTCTCGTTACACCAGGTACAGTACATAACCAGCTCCCAATACATGGCCGAATTTATTATTTCACACCACATGGCTATGTGATTTATGTTAGTCAACTCTTTCTTATGTTTTCACTGCTGGCAAGATGTGGTATCCATTAACCTAATTTTCAAATAGTTACCTAGGGTTTCTGATCCCTAAGAGTAATTCTCAGGTGATATTTCATTTGTCTGTCATCAACAGGTCTTCATTCCTTCAACACAATTTTGACTTTTTTTATCACATTGCTTTGCCATATTTTTAATCACCTACTGTTGTCATTATCATTCCTTAAGGGGGAGTTCCTGTCAACCCTCCATTCATAGTCTTGGACTTACACTGTTCAGACTGATCTATTTCTGCCTTCCATTTCCCCTTTCTTAATCCAAACTTTCCACCCTTCTCCCATGCTCATTTCTTGTCACCCATCAGGCTTGACAAACATAATTTTATTCCTGCTGTTGACCTTAATTCCTTTTAGGATTCTAGTGATCCTTTGGCAATCCTGGGACATGCCTTTCCTAGTTGACTCCAAGTCATACGGCTCTCCGATCTCTTTTGCCACCTGATTACTATAGGCCTGTCAGACAAACTTGGACCAAAATGAAAATTTGAAAAGAAAAAATAAGAAAGTCAACTAATACAATGAACAATTTACCCTGATAGAGAACATCCTAGAATGTGCCACACATTTCACAACTTCCTCAGTCTTTTTTGTTTGTTTTGTTTTGTTTTTTTGGTACTGGGGATTGAACTCATAACCTTGCGCCTGCCATGCAGGTGCTTGTGCTGTCATCTGTCTTTTTGATATCTCCACTGATAGTTTCAGATTACCTTGAATTTAGAAGGTTTGTGGATTGACTTGTCATTGCAAACTCCATTTCCTGGAAGGTCTCTCTGTCATTTTGTCATTTTTTTTCGTCCTATCCTGTACACTCAGAAGGACTCTAACATCTTGATTCCTACAGTCCCTGCCTCAAACACATGTTCTTAGCATCCATTTAGTCAGCCCTATTCCAACTTTTTAATGCCTTCTGAATTCATCTATTTTTTTCCTGACATTTTAACTCAGACCCAAGCCCTCTATTTTTTTGTCTTATAGCACTTAGTTATTAATCTTCTCAGAACTGCACTTTGATCATATCACTACCAAGCTAATAAAAAAATGTCTTGACTCCACATCATTAGGAAAATAGTATCCACATGCCTCAGCCTTGCCCCTTTGCCTTTTTAATCTCCCCATGCTTTCTTTCTCATTCAGAATGGTATATTCTACACCTTCCTTATCAGAATCCCCCTGAAATTGCATCTTTTCCCCCTTTTCTGCTCATATAGTTTCATTCACTTATAATTGTCTTCCTCCTCAGCTCTCCCTCAAAGTTCTCTCTAGTCGAACATCCTCCAGGGAACCAATGCCCAAGCTGTTAATGATCTTCTCTGCCATGAGCTGAGGTTGCTCAGCTAGTTTTGTCATGCATGGACACAACTCAAGTAACGCCTGTGCTTGCCCGTCTTTCATTTCTCAGAATTGTATCTCTGATGAGCCTCTTAGCGATGATACGATTGAAATCATTGTCTTTGGCTGTATCACTAGAAGTAAAAGAATCATCATAAGGGATGTTTGTTCTATTCTACTATGCAGTTCAGACTCCATCAAATGGAACACATTCAGAAGAGTGGAGAAAGGGAGAGGGAAAGGAAGAGAGAGAAAGGGGTTAATACGGTGGTTGGAGAAGTGATCAGTAAACCAGTAAATCAGAGAGGGAAAATACTGTGTTGCACAATTTTCTCCAAATACTTGTAGAAAGGTACTCCGATTTATTCTACATGACTCAGAAAGTCAAAGGTCATCCAGGAGTTGTATGAAAATATATTAACAATTGGCACAGTAATGAGCAAAGATCATTGTCCCTTAGAAGGGACAATGGCAGAAGACCCTCTGTTGTACAAGATATTAAGCATTGACTCCTGCATCATGACCACCTTTGAGAGCTTTCTTGGAAGATGCTGGAATTTGGGGGCAGTACCGAGGGCTGAGGGAGGTAGACTGGACAGTGGTTGTCTGCCACTGGGAGAAAGGAACTTTGCCAACTAATACGGCCTTATTAATACTTGGTAATTGAAGCCATCTAATAGATTACCTTTCTGCAAATTGGCAAAGAAGGAATCTACCACCAGAAATTGGTCATTCTTCATATTGGCATGCTGAGATTTACAAAATTTTCAGGAATAATATTAACATAGTAAAGCTATGGAGATATAGATTGCTAGTAAAATATAATTTAAATGATAGTTTTTAGATATTGGAGATAGCAGAAAATAATGTTAGTACTGAAGAGCACTGTAGTCCCTTCCAACCTGGAGAGTCTGTAACTATCACATCTAATTTCTTCATTTCATAGATGAGGAAACTAAATGTCAGGGAAGAATTGTGACTGTGATATAACTTGTTGTTGCTGCTATACTTCTGTGTCATGAATTTGTTATTCTGTGTATAAGTGTTGTGGCTCCCACATGTAATTTGGTTCTTCTACCCCATATCTTGACAAGAGGCATAGTTGCATGCAACAGTGTTTTAGTAAGCATGTGACTGTGAATAGATCACTTTAGTTCACACATGTCCACATCTCAAATTCAGGACTCCAGCAAAATAAATAAATAAATTAAAATTTTAATTTATCTTCTACTCTTTTCTCCTGCTTGAGACTATTGGAACTTCCCGCTACTTCTTCCTTTCCTAACAAGATGCTAATGGAGGTGCTAACAAGGTCCTCTGGCCATCAGAAAGAAAGAGAAAGAAGATCAAATAGTCTAATAATCCATAAATCATAGTTGCTGAAAAAAGTGGTCCATTTCCTATAGAAAGCCAGATGGGGACTAATGGGCACTAAAGCATTGGTCTTGGCTTCTTGGGGTGTGTAGTTTGGAGGTTACCTGTTGTTTTTTCAGGGATTATGAGGCACCACTTGGCTTCCATTTGGGTGGAGCTCACCAGAACTCTATTCCAAGTCTGAGCTGTCTGTTTGCTTATTAAATGGGAAAAGAGGGCAGAGAGTAACCTCTTTGTATAAGGTTAGCCTAATATTAATAGCAAACATTTATTGAGTACTTATGTGCCAGGAATTATACTAAGCATTTTACTTGGAAAATAAATAAGTCCTGTACCATAATTTCCCCCCATTTATACATAGGGAAACTGAGACTTGGGTAAGATAGTTAACATGCTCAACATGACACAACACATGATTAAATATGCAGCTCAAGGCATTTTGCAGCATCAAATCCACTAACTGCATTATGTAGTTCATGCTTTTAACTCTTTGCTCCCACACCATGGGCACAAGTGGTCATTCATGTCTTCCATCAGTAAACGCTGGAAACACAGCACAGCTCCTGTGCTAGGTATTTCAGACAGATTGGGCTGATAAACACAAAATAGAATTTTAATCTGTGAGGATGACTGGCAGGATGGAGGTGGTGTTATGCTGGAACCACCTGGTGGCTAGAATAGAAATAAGGGAGGGTCCTCCTGGTCTATGTTTTACTCATTTACAAAAAACCTCTCCAAGGCCTCTCAAAAACACCCAGAAGATTTTCACTTTAGCCGACAACATGGGTCTTTGTCCAGTGAGAATCAAGATAACCGTGTTCAATAGCTACCAATTCACAGAGTAAAACACAAATTTAAAAGTGTGAAATCACAAGATATGCTAGGTTGGAAATTGAAGGAATAATTCAAAAAGGTAGGAGTAAGGGGAGAGATCTTGCTGCTTACTGATTACCAAATCAAGTTTGGTTTTTTCTGAAATTCCAGTGTAGCTTGTATGTGTGAGTGAGCATATGTTTGCAAGTGCACACACACGCGTGTGTAGAATACTGTGCAAGTCACTGTCAGTCTATTCCCTGGCAGAGTGAATCCCATTGAAACTCTGCATTGGGAAGACCCCCTGAAAACATCTTTTCTGCTGAGCCTAGACTGACCACTGACCACACCTGCTGATTGGGAGACCAGATCCACAATATGAAAGCAGTAGTGCATGCTCTAAATCTGTATGCATACTTTGATCATGCGCTAGTCTAATTCCATGTTTAACAAACCTGAAGATGCATAGGGATGATCTGGAGTGCATCTAGTTAAAAGTCAGACTCTGACTTGGTAAATCTGGGGTGAGGCCTGCAACTCTACATTCTTAACAGGTTTATGGATGTATCAGTGGTCTGAGAACTATGCTTCATACCCTTTATATAATTGTCTCTTTTGATGCTAACATAGTGTATGTTAATTTCCACCTTTGGCAGACGAAAGCACTGAGCCTGAGGGTGCTGGGTGATTTTCTCAGTTGCAGTGTTAATGAGCTCGGTCAAGGTCTGATGCCTGCAAAATCCATGCCACCTCTATGATAAGCCCTTGCAGCAGCACGAGTGCACATTCTATGTACAGTTTCCATGAGACTCGGCATGTCAGCCTACAACAGTCGCCCAAGTAGCCTGGCCCACAAGGAACTATTTACTCAGCCTGCTATATGCCTAGGTCTCTGGGACTGGTATTTGCTGGAATTGAAGTCAGGTTTCAAGTCTACTCTATGCCTTCTTGTCCAGGACCCCAGACTGTGGAGTCCTGAGCCCGTTCTCTATTGTCCCAGTCAGAGGCTCAGAAAAACTCCTTTTACTTTTGGTGGAATAGCCATGATGCAAATGAACTCCATCTGACCCTTAGATTGAATCAGTGGATTAGAATATCAACTAGACTCTTCTAAAGTACTTGGCCCTCCCTTGGAAGGTTTAGCCTGAACAGTGTACCCTCAGAGGGCCAACCCTTTCCTCCCCATGTTTTTAGTCTCCCCAGTTTTTATCCACTACTGCTCTTGGTTGCCCTTTCTTGGCCTCAGTGGGACCTCCTAAGACACATAATGGCAAGGAGACACGGTCTCTGAAGTGACCTCTGGTTTCCTCGGATTAACTTTCCAGGTGAGCAGACAAATGCAAATGACTAGTCACTTGTGTGATAGAGCCATTTCTCTTCTTCACTCTTCCCTTCCTTTTTCTTCATCCTGAAATTCTCAAAGCCTGAAGGATTCAGTGCACACATAATGTTTACCAGGAAGCCTTTCCTGATCCATCTGACTCACTTGGACCTCTCCTTCCTTTTTCACCCTCCACTCAACACATCTTCTCTGTATATATCTTAAAATGTGTACTTTCAACCTGGGCAGTACAGTTTCCCTTAGTTTTCTGTCTTCTCTTGCCTCTGACTTCTCAGATGGAGCTCGTCTTTCTGATACCTCTTTGTGTCTCTAGCCATATCCTTTGCTATGAACTGAATACATCATTACTAACTGAATTGAATTATTTCAAGCCTGACTAATACATGGTATACTAAGGAACAGAGACCAAGGAGATGGTAGGACAACTGAATGAAAAGAAGGCTACAGAGGTAAAAGGAGACTCTCTAGAAGTCTCATGGAGGAAATGAGGTAGATCTGTCTCTAGGAGAGGGAGTAGAATTTCCATGGTGGGATTACTGATAATTACAGTGATAACTAAAAGTTGCTGAAGGCACACTATCTGCCAAATTCTGCCTAAGCCTAAGCCATGTGCTCACTTCATCCTCACTGTAGTCTCATAGAGTAAGTGGTTCTGCAAAAGTTTCTGGTTGACAGACAAGGAGGCATGAGAAAGACACAGAGAGCCAGCTTGCTTTCTCTGGAATGTGCAGGTGGTCAGGAATGAAGGCAGGATTTGAAATCATAGCATGTGTTTCTAAGTTTAGTGCTACAGGTAGAGATAGGGCTGTCCAGACATAGGTCATGGCACGAGCCAGGCGGAACAAGAGGGCAAGCACCAATTGACCCCACGTGTCAGGGTGGAGCAGGCTGGTGGTGGGGCCTTGGTGGTGTCAGACAAGGCTGGGAAGGTGGTCTGGGGACAGACCGGGGTCATGTTTTCCCTCCACGAGAATGAAGGGTCTGAGCCACAGGGAAGAAATACAGAGTCACATTTGCACTGAGGAGCATTATTTATGTGCTGTCTCTGGCCTGGCTCAGGACTGCTGTTGCATGGGGAGTGAGGATGCCAGCCAGAGCCCCTGGACAGCTCTGAGGGCCCATGAGCTCTCTGCAAAGTCACACTTTGGAGAATAAAGCTGCTGGTGATGCCCAGAGTGGCCCAAATAAAAATCAAATACCACATTCAGTCCTCCGGGGGTGTTTTTGCTATTAAATTAAGTCTGGAAAATAAATAATTGTCTTTGGATTTGATTTGAAGGATTTTTGGTAGCTGAATAGTTGGGGGCAGGGATGCTAACTATTTCTTGAAAGATTCTTTGACAGGCTCCCCCTGCTAGCTGACATTAGATCACAACGAAGCCATGCTGTCTGAAAAGAGATACTCCACCCCCCCGACTCAATTATCCCAGAAAAAGAAAGGGGGGAGGGGAGGCTCTGTCATATGTTCCAATTTTTATTGCTGCATTCCTTGGATGGCTCCATATGTTTACCTTTAGCTGACTTTAGACTTGGTGTTCTCTGTGGCTGCTGGCATCAGCCACAGAATTCTTTCTTGTCTATTACTTTATTAAGGAATGTAAAAGCCACATACAGACCGACCAGGGGACACAACAGTATGAGACACAAATAACCCTGAATTTGCTTATAAGGATCCTAAAGGAGGCTTTACACCTCCTTCTCCCCGATGAACTGTAAAGCCTCCAAGGACCGAAAGGGGGCACTCTTAGCACTTGCTCCGGAACCCAATTACTAAGACCATTTTGATGAATATACCGTGCACAGAGCGGCACTAGCTTTAACGTTGGTTCTGACTGAAGTAGAACAGGGTGAAAGAAACCACTCTTGTTATCAGGGATTTAAAAAAAATTTAATTTTGATTTAAAATTACAATCTTGCCATTATAGGGAGGGTCTTGAAATTAAGTGGGATAAATACAAAAATGATTGCTTTTCACAATACTTTGGCGCCTCTATCATAAAAGCTCAAAAGAGGAATATTTGAGCATATATGCTGAAGATTTCCTACCTCTTAAGAGGGGGCACAGAAGCAAGGTGCACACAGTCTCGTATCACAAGGGTTTAAGTGTGGAATGACTGTGTTGGATAGCATGGGGCAAGAGTAAGAAAAAACTCAACTCTTACTGTGCTTCAAGCACTTTGCATAAGTTTTCTTATTACTCTAATTTTGTGCATAAAGAAATAGAGGTGGCTATATGTATTGCCGCAGTATGTGGCAGAGGTAGGATTTGAACCCAGGTCTGCTGGATTGATTCCAATCCTGAGCCCTTTCTAGCAGACAAGAGAATACAATTCAGGACCAATTCATTGTGTGTGTGTATGTGTTTCAGTTTTTTTTTTCCACTTAGTCTCAGACCCCCATGATCACTTTATGATGATTTGAAGCCATCACTGAAAACTTCGAGTCACCCACTGATGTAATTCCAATCATACTCAAGGATGCAAACAAAAGTTATTAGCTTTCCAGCGAAGTGTACAAGTGGAGAGATGAACAGGGGAAAGACCAGGGACTAAGAAATGGAGATAATCCTTATACCACCACCTCTGAGGATGTTTGCTGGGGACTGAAGCATCCTATATGTTTCCTTTCAGTGAGTATCTCTGGGTTACTACACCAAAACCACTGTCATGCAGTACACGAAAGCAGAGCCAAGACTGGGTTTCATTTCAGCAAAAGCACTCTCCCCCCTTTTCCCTCCCAGGATCTTTATTCAACTTGAATATTTCTGTTTTCCTAGATTATAGTCAATGTTCTAGCCACCCAATATGTTGAAAGGCTTACAAAAAAAGGAGTTTTTGCTTAAAAAGAAATGGAAATGCCTTGTGGAACGAGGGTGTGTTTTTACCTCCCTCCTGTCAGCTAACAGCCACCTGTCCCCTTCTGGTAGGTACTCAGAGATGAAGAGTCACTGTGCCATAATGTGGCATGAAATGGGAAAGAGGGATTCTTCAGGAAAACGACAAAACATGTTTGCCTTGTGATTTTCCTGCAGACCCTGAGGTGGGTGAATGGCTTGCAACTGAAGGATAATTTGATAATCAAGAAGAGTCACCCATTACCCAAACTTAGAAAGCCCTCCACCTCACTTAGGACCGGATGTCCTTCTGTTGACTTTAGGCAGTTCTGTCCTGTAATCATTTACTGTTCCTTTATCTTTAAGGAGATCTCTACATCATTGGTGAAACTTTTAAAAAGCTACTCTTTCCAATCAAAACCGGTAGTGTTTACACTGGGGCAGTATCTCCCAAGGCAGTAGTAAAGGCTCTGAAAAGTCCTGTAGTAAAGAAGCCTATGTCACTTTACTTAATCAAGGGATTCTCATATATATCTGACCACAGCACCTTTTTAGCTAACAGCTATGAATATCCCCTGGAACGCATTTAGACATAAACATATAAACTCTTGAAACTGCTTAGAAGAAATAACCTCAACTTATTGATGGATTTGGATGGGCTATTTAAAGCAGAACTATTGGTCACCTATTTGGGATAAAAACTGAAGCTGCCTTCGTGGTCTGTCTGGGTTATTTTTAGATCTGTGTAAGTATGTGTGCATGTGTTTATATATGCTACATATAAATATGCATGTTAGCTGTGAGGTTAGGAGGCGAGGGGGAAAAGAAGCAATCAGTGTCCTGTAGGACAAGGGGATGGTGTGTAAATTGAAGGCATTATTGCCACCCCCTTCTGCTAGCAGGCTGCTCACCAAACCTGTGCCACGTGTCCCCACATACCTTCGCAAACACCTGGACTGCCGTCTCCCTAAAGACCCTGACAATTAGAGACGACACCTTCTCATGCATCTCCAAGGATTCCGTTTCCTCAGCACAGTGCCCAGCCTCTCTCATTACCCTGACTTCAGCACCCAAAACACTTCTTACAAAGTCGCTGGTCCCTATATGTGATACTCGTTTTATACCCTTTCAGTTCATGAGTTAAATAATTTGGGAAATAGTGTTGTCTTTTCAAGGCTGTGATTTAGTTTTCATTTTCAAATCATGTTTAAAACCTCTTAAAGAAAATTCTTGGAAAACCGGTCTTTTAAAAAAAATTATATATTTTTTTAATTGTTGAAAAGTGGTGGGAGCTGTTTTTAAATTATTTAAATGAAATATAAGGTTGCTTTCTGAAATAGAAATTTACCCATGGTTTTTTTTTTTAATTGTCACATATAGGGTGATTTTAAAGTAAATAAGAGCACAAGGTTCATATTATTTTAAATGTATATTGTATTTGTCTTCTCACCGCTGTGGTTTTTAGGTCTGTGAATAGCATCATAGTATGCGGGCAGCCTATTAAGCAGCCTGTTTGGGTAAGGAAACCCCTAGGCCAGCACAATGTTGTATTGCTCACTGTGTGCTTCCAATACGGTTAGAATTCCACAACCTAAATGATCATTTGTTGAACAAATTCATGCTTTTATTAGTCAAAATACAGAGAAAACAGAGCCTCCCTGTTTCCAGATATTTGCTAATGCATGGTTAATTATCACATATAGCTTACTATAATTCATTTTACAGGGGAGACCTCCTGCAGGTAACATACTAGCAGTTTATGAACCAAAATAACCTCACTATAGATTAGAACTGTTTCAGGGCCTCTCAGACAGTTGGTGCTTCTAGACCTTCTCACTTCACATTGCTAATTCGAACAAGGCTTTATTTTTATATTTGTCAGCAGCAAGACTGTAGGATGGTTGTTAAACTTCTCCCAGGCCTAATTAGAGAAGCAATGCTCGCATTCATAATGAAGCTCGTGTCTTGCTTGGGGAGGCAGTGAGCGGGCTGTTACAGTAGCTTCCTGGCAGGCCTTCGCTGGCAGTTTTAAGGTAGCTAGTGGCTGTGATATTAAGTGACTGTTGAAATTCATTGACTCCACCACGGCTAATGTGTCTAGATGACAACAAGTTTACACGGTTCTTTTATAGTTACAGCAAATGGGTCCATTTAAATATTTATTAGGTGATTATAGTGATGTGAAATGGAAAAAAAAATGCAAAGTGTAATATCTCAAGTATGGCTGTTTTTAACTGTTTATGTGGGGTCCAGATCATGGTATCACTCAAAAATCGCTACATCTTTCCCTTATAAATATTTATACTAGGTCAGCAGTGATGAATGCTAATTTATTTGCATCTGGTTTTTTATTGACCTCTCCGTGGGCAGAGGTTAGCTGGGAAAAGTTGTGCAGGCTTATTGGGTCAGAGGATATTTCGATCGGCCAACCGAGAGGCATTTGGATTAGCTGGGGCAAAGCTCTCTTTGCTGAAACTGAAGAATTCTTTCTACTCCTGGAGACACAGCCCAAGAGGGTATTCAGGCAGCTGGTGTTTTGCCCTAGATGGGACTTGACGTGCAGAGCTCGCAAGCAGTTTTGCCTCCAAAAGACTGCTTTTCTGTATAGCAACTTGTCAAAGTTCCTTGGAGTGAATAGGGTAGGGCTGGCTGATCTAGGTGTTTGGCAGACTTCTAAAATGGTTTTGTATTCAATGAGCCACTCAAAAGACAACCTTTTCACAAAAGCCAAAAGTCGTCCATCTCCAACTGAATGGCGTGTCTGAGACAAAGGAAGTGAACATGCACCCAGCTCTGTCCTGTAAAGGTTAAACCTATACAGCAGCGAAGAATCATGAAGTCTGTAGTGGGTACTGTCAAACAATTTCAGGCAAATAAAGGGCAAAGGAAGCTGTCATTTTGCAATTGAGTGTTTCAGCTATCTGGGTAACTGGAGCAGAAGAGTGATTTCCAGCTCACCATCTATAGTGCTATTGATTGTTTTCTTCCATGTGTCTTGAGACAAGCTGTATCTGGATAGCTTTGATATATAAAAATACAGAATTTGCAGATTTTTAAAGCAGCTTTCAAACACTGTTACTACATCTAAAATGAGCTAGAGGTCCGAGGACTGTCCACATGGAAATAGAACCCATGAATCAGCAGTTTGAAACTTGCATCAAGTCGTGTCAGTTGGAAAAAAAAATCTTAGTCTCCAACCTCAGCTATGTATCACTCATTACAAAATACAGTAATTGCTTGTTAGAACTTGATCTGTGACAATGGACTTTAATCTTGGATCTTTTCCAAGGACATTAATTACCAAAAGGACCAGGACTGCTTCATCATGTGATCGATAGTATATACCTCCTTGCAGGCCTGTAGTAAGAATTCTCTACAGTGGCGGTGCTATAAAGTCAGATGATTTAAAGAGATTTAAATTATGTGAGAATCTTATTATTAAGAAAAGCCTATACTCAAGGCTCCACTAGTGATTAGAAATACTCTGAAATGTACAAATCTGTGTTCTAAGTCTAAGAATTTAGTCATGTGGACCCTGACAGTAGAAATTATAACCATGGTTCCCTTTGATACAGAATTCATGGAATCATTTACTGCCCACAGGCATACCTATTTGTATGATGGGTAGTTTGTCATTTCCTTTTTTATTATTAGTATTTTAAAGAGAATAAAACCAAACAAAATAAAACAGACTAAAGCCAATCGAAATAAAACACTGAAAGTGGTACAGGACTTCAAAATAAGATAATAGGAAATCAACAATGGCTACCATAATATATTTTGTTATCCTCCAAATAACTGGCTATGCCATCAGATATAATAAAAACAAACAAAACAGAAAAAAATGAAACCAAACAAAACAAGAAAATGCTACAGGACTTTAAAACAAGATAATAGGGAATTAACAATGGCTACCACCTTCAGAAGTAAATCTCCCATAGTTGCTATACTGCATATTGTTATCCTCTAAATAGATGCTCAGACCACTAGCTTTAGGTCTGCAAAATCAATCAAACAGTACAAGTATTGAGTTGTTTTGTTTGTTTGTTTTTACTTCAGTAGCTATCAGCCTGTGTTTCTCTGAATCAGTCCACTGCTTTTGGGGGCAGGGGCTTCAGCACTTCTTGTCTCCCAGAGTCTGTGCTGGCTGGCTCACAGGAAAGTGTTGGCTCAGCCCATGACTGCTGCTGGCTCATTGGAAGGGGTTAGCTTCTTTTTGGTTCTCCTCCCAGCCTGCATGGCTGCCTCTGGCTCCTGTCATTTCTTTTCAGTTTACACCTTCTAAGGCACAAAGACGGTGACCCTATCTTATTGTTCTCATTTAATGCAGATATGCTTCCATCCTCTCAACACAAGTGAGGACATTTTTTGCCTACCCATTTGGTAAATAAATGGATGGAAAATGATAGTGCCTTTGTGGCTTCCTGGAGACCTTGGGGGGCTGCCCAATCCCACACCTGTAGGAGTGCATGAGGTTTGGCCTAGGTGCTAGCAAGGGACGTCCTGCAGGGCCCATATGGCCACTTTCTCTTGCAGCTGTGAAGACTTCACTGCAGGGACTTTGTTAGTGGAGTTCATAAGGGATACAGAGATGCAACCTCCCAATATTTTCTTTACTTGCAATTTTTCAGTTGGATAAAGCAATTTTATAAAAGCAAGATCTCTCTCTGATAGGTTTCCCTAAAAAGGGGAGTATATCAGTCAGCAAAACTTAGAGTAGATCGGGGGAAAGTGTTTATTTTACACCATTCCATTTGAGATGCTACAACAAAATATATTAAATGAAATGTACTAACAGAAATTTCTTTCTGGTGGTTCTGGAAGCTGGGAAGTCCAAGATCAAGGTGACCACAGAGTCAAAGTCTGCTAGGTATCCTTTCCGGGATGCCAACTGCTGACTTCCCTCTGTGTTTCCCTCTGGTGGAAGTGACACGCTAGCTCTCTGGGGCCTATAAAGGGATTTGTAAGGAAACTGATACCATTCCTGAAGACTCCACAACCATCATGCAATCACCTCTCAAAGGATGTACCTCATAATACCATTACCTTAGAAATTAGGTTTTCAGGGCTGGGGATATAGCTTAGTGGCACAGAGCCTGCTTGGCAACTGTGAGGTCATGAGTTCAATTCCTGCCACTAAAAAAATAGGTTTTAGACATGAATTTTTTGGGGGGGGGTAACATATCATAACATCATGATGATACTGGTCCAGAATTAATTTTTTAAATAACTATTTTTGTGCAAGGACAAAGTACAAAGCAGAAAAGTAAATTCTCCTTAATGAGAAAGACCACTAGAAAATAACAATTTAAACTAGGTAATATGTTGCATACTTGTAATCCTAGCACTTTGAGAGGCTGAGACAGAAAGATCATAAGTTTCAAGCTCATCCTAGGCAACTTAGTAATCTAGTGTGAACTTGTCTCAAAATAAAAACTTAAATAAAGGTTGGAGGCCTAAGAAAAAAGAAAAGGAAATTTAGGCTGACCTTTCTAGATTTCAGCACAAAAAGTCAATTCTCCATTACATCTATTAGGAGAAGTAGGCAAAGAAAATCGCAGCTCATTTTTGTCTTTGTCATTAAGTCTGTGTACCCTTGAATTGGCTGGCTAATTTATTTCAGGTTACAATTAACAAATAACCTTTCTCCAAGTGCACAAGCTCATAGAATTTCATATGAGGAAAGATAATTGCTGAGTGTCCTAGCTTACATGTGTGCCATGGCCCCCAAAGTAAACTAACCCTACATTTAAATTAAAATCAACTTCAGCATGGATGACTTCAAACAAAAGTAATAAAACCCTCAGTGCACTTTCTGCTCCTCATGTGTTTTCCTTTGTTCTGGTCTACTGAAAATATGACAGCCTTCAAAATGAAATAGCGAAGCGTATTTGTTCTCAGTTCTGAAGCCATTTGTGGTGTGTGTACCTCTGTGTGTGTGTGTGTGTGTGTGTGCGTGCTTGTGTGCATTTGTACAATTCTATATTCCTCACTGTGGGGTCATAGAATTCAAGTTTTCTGGACTACATAGCATTGCTGTACCTTTCCATGTCATATACTCCTATCTGAATCTGTGCACATCAATGTTCTTTTCCTCATGACTCTCAAACCTTGTAAGTGTGGAACTATCATTAAACCTATTTCTGACTGAACTATCTCAGTAGAGATAATGAGAAAAACAAAAATAAAAGCAAAACAAGCAAACAAATATACAAAGTTAGTTTATCCTATTCTTGCAAACCACTCAATCCAGCATTTCCCACACCAGATTACTCCCACACACCAAGCAATTCTCCAGTGATGGATATCCTAGGATTCAGTAGGATTCTGACACTATGTGCTTGGGAATTGCATCAGATCTCACAGGTAAAAGTCTCAGTCCTATACAACTGCTCCTCAGTTTAGACACCAGTCACAAATAGATTGTTACCTAGATTTCTGACTAATGTGCAGTAACACAGTTGTTCTCAAAGCCCTTTTTGGGATTTAATTTAGTAGACTAGCACAGAGCATTCAGGGAAACACAGTTGCCAGTTGACTAATATAGGACACTATAAAGAATACAGATGAACATCCAGATAAAAAAGATACATAGGGTGAAGTCTGGAAAGACCATACACAAGAGTACCTGTGCCCATGGAGTTGGAATATGCCACATTCCTGGAACACAGATTGTTTGCTAACCTGGAAACTCCCCTGAGTCCATAGTTCAGGGATTGTTATGGACTTTTGAATCACCACGGTCCATTATTAGCTCCATTTTCAGTTCCTTTTATTTCTCTAGAGAGTATAGATCTGGAGCTGTAAGCTTATAATCATGGCTTGGTCACTCTGTGACCAGCCCTCACCTAGGATCCCACCACGGGTCATGTCATTGGAATAAAAGATAGTCCTATTACCCAGGAAATTCCAAGGAATTTAGGAGATCTGTTTTGGGAAGTTGGGTCAAAGACCAAGCATAACAAAAGATTCTAACACTCTTATCACTTAGGAAATTACATTTTTTAGAGCTCTGGGCCAGAAAGCAGAGGCAGTATGTCTTTTTTATTATTATTTCACAATATAACAAAGTAATGGTAGGTAGCAAAGCATTTAATTAGTTAAAGATGGTATGGCTGTCCAGAGTTATAAGCTAAGAGGATATTGAGTTCTACTTCAAGCTATTTTACACCCTAATATAAAATACCCTAGTGTAAGCAAATGCCAATTCTTTTTATCCACATTTCAAGTAACTATTATAAAATGTATGTCTGGTGTAGATATTTGTTCTAGTATTTTGTCTTCTGATGTTTTGTCCTGATGAACTTAGGATACAGTTGCGAGTAGAGAGATGAGTGATTGTGCTCTTCCTCCTAAAGGGTCATTTGAGAGAAAAGGCAGATCTTTGGATCAGAAAATAAAACTTTGGAAGCCCAGAGAGTGCCTTTATAGAAAGGAAGCACCTCAAACAGAATGACTGTTCTCCTGTATCACATAGCCAGTGCAGTTATAACAATCATAGGCTCTAGGATTATTGGTTTTAGTTTGTCCTTTTCATGAGGGTTCTAGAATGCCAAACTAGCCTAAAAATGCAGTACTTTAGTATTTGTACAGTATGGTTCAGTTTATACAATATATGTGTGTATTTGTGTGTGTGTGTGTGTGTGTGCATGTGTCCCTCATGATCCCCTTGTAAGAAATAAGAATTATTTTCTGCCCCAATTTGATAGATCAGAAAATAGGATTCAGATTTCAAATATCCTCAAAGTATACAATGGTAGAATTCAGACTAAAATTAGTATCTCCAGATTCCGTTTTAGTGCTACAAAATCAAGATGTTTATTATGAGTTTTCTATTATCTCAAATGCTGATTGAGAAATTACTTGGAGGTTCTCAAATATTTGAGAACACATAAATAGATAGATACAGATACAGATGCAGATATAGATGAGAGAAAGAGACAGAGAGAGAGGGGGAGAGAGAGAGACAGAGAGGGGAAGAGAGAGAGAAAGAGACAGAGAGAGAGAGAGAGAGAGAGAGATTGATTCAACTTGCCTCAGTCAACAAGACTTAGAAATAAATTTCCCCAGCTCTGGAATGGCTTCTTGCTCTTGATACTAGTCACACAGAATAGAACTTAAAACTTTCTAACCTTCAGAATGAACTCTGTCTTTCTCCTGAGAGTATTGATTCAGAGCTCTATTTGCTCTATGTTAAGCTTCAGTGACTATTTAAAAAAAACTTATGGATCATCTTGTTCTATTTAACTGGAGGGTGAACATAATAGGGAGTAGAAAAATAAGTCAGGAAGAAACAACTGGAATGAAATATAAATGAAAGGTGTGAATAGAAATAGACCTCAAAAGTTATGTGAGTGAGAAGAGGAAACTCCACAGAGATTCTGCAATGAGGAATGTGATGGGATATTTTGATGTAAAAACACTATCCTATAATCTAAGCACAATAAAAGAGATTTGCAGGCAGTGCCACACGAGAAAACCATGTTATCAATATCAGAGGGAGGGATCTGTTTTGTAGAGTTCGGACTGTGCATTAAGAGGCATCCTGGTTTGAAAAGTCAAGAGACCACAGTAGAGGACGGATGGCCAAATGACAGATGAAACCCCAGCCCCTCATTTATTGGTTCTCCTTGGAGTGCTGATGGGATGTCCCCAGCAACATCAGTGTTTAGGGTGGAAAATTGCAAGGGGATACTCAGGATGCAAGGATGTTTTCATCATGTCTTTTGCCTGAAAGTCATGAATTTGGAAGAAAAAGAAGGAAGAATACAGAAGCAAATAGCCAAGGACAGGGTAGAAGATGTTAATTTCCTGGACTGTGGACTATGATACCAGGACAAAGTTCTGGCTAAGCTCTGGATATACTTTACAGACACCAAGAAATTTCATTTGCTAGACAATTCTGATCAACAGAGTAAAACCAGGGTTTTTGTTGGGGGAATGTCCAAATATGCTATAATACAGAGTAACATGGGTTGATAAGACAAGACACCACAGACTTACAGTAGAAGTTTCCAGTATTGCTTAAATGGTGATAAATGTCATTAATGCACCGAACTGTAGAATAAAGGAGACAAATACTTGAACTTGAGATGTTAAGAAAGCCATATGTCATCTCTTATATATTTTTCTACTTGCACAATAAATTCTATAGCTACAGCTGCATAATCAATGAACTTTGGGAGAAAAAAACAAAAGAAGAATATTAGCACCACCCAGAGAAACATATCTAAATGGAAAAGATACATGTGACCCAAATTCTTACCTCAGCTAAGTTGTCAAAGATAAGAATTCAGTTGCTCTGAGGAGTAAAGTTACTTTGATAAGTCCAGCCACCCTAGTCTGGGACCAGTACAACTGTACTCACAAAGGAAATCAGACTATTTACTCAAAAAATGTCAACTATACAGTTCTAGAATGAAAATTTGTAGATTAAGCAGACACAGTCTCTGTTCTTCAAGAGATTATAGTCTGGTAGGAAAGGGAGTTGTGAGAATAAAATGTTTACACCCTGCCCCAGGCTGGAGGTGTTTGGAGATATAATGGAGTATAAGTAAAAATGCCAGAGCAGTGAAAAGAGAGTGAGTTTTCCAACAAAAAATAGCAATGGTCTTTCTTTGCACACCGACTTTGGAGGTTTGTGGCTGAATGAATTTATTTCCTTCGGTATCTGCCTCTATATGATACAAACCCTTAGAAGCATCAGAAGTTGTAGGTTGGGCTACTTCCGCAAGTACTGCTGAAGAAGTTTCTTATGAGGCAAATGCCTTTTCTGAGATTCTTTATGTATGACCAGCCCCAATGATCCCTTTGAGAGCCTTTCAATGTAACCATGCCCAGTCTTCCTTTCTTAGCATTGCCTTGTGGCTAGTCTTGTTTATTTGTTGCAAATCTTTTTCTATCCCAACTGAAGAAATTGGGTGGCATGTTGCTTGTCAAGGAAAGAAAAAGAATTTAGGCCTGTATATGATGGAGTCATACAAACCCCTTGGGCCCATAAGGGCAAAACAGTGAAAAGCATTGTATTTCAGCAAAGGGAAATAGTATCAAAAGTTCTACTTTGGTGGCACTGTAGTATAGGCTATCTATCCAGATAGCGTTCAAGGATATCTTCCTACTAGAGATTATTTTAAAAATTATTTTCTAATACCAAATTATATTTTTAAAAACAGAGAGGCAGGATCCTTTAGTACTAATAGATTCACTATAAATCTCATTCCATTAAATTAGAATATCTCGGGGCTGGGGATTTAGCTCAGTGGCACAAGTGCCTGCCTGAGTCCAATCACCCGTACAAAAAAAAAAAAAAAGAATATCTTATTATAATCTTTATCATTAGACTTTAGAATATCTTCATCATTTAGAAAGTAGAGGAAGGAAATGAGGATTTCCTTTCTGCTTAGCATTGACCTTTGATATAGTATTTAATTAACAGGAACTTTAAGAGAACTAACTCACAGAGTTTCAAGATACAATGAGGACTGCTGGCCATGTACCCAAGGCCATAAGAAATTCAGAGAGCATTTACATTCATTGTGGAGAGCTCACATAAAACTTTCTAATTCCTTTTTCCATCTCTTTCCCCTCCCCTCTCACTATCATTTGATTCCTTTCCCATCTGAGAAAGATCTATTTCCTATTGTCTTTTGTTTTACTATTTATTTACACTTTATTTCCATATATGAGAAACAATGCAATATTTAAGCTTGTGTCTGTTTTATTTCACCTAACATGCTCTCCAAACATGCACAATTAATTTAAAAAGAAATTCAGAGACTAGATACAAGCAAGCTCACACCTAAAAAGACTTGTAAAGTGAATGACAAATTATAAATTTAATGAATGACAATAGGTGACACCCTGATTGAGCACTTAAAAATTTACTGCTGAGAATATAAGGGATAGACTACCCATGAGACCTAGGTGGACACGCAGAGGCCCTTCTGCATTTAGATTTCAAAAGAATCCATTGCAGAAATGAATTTGAACCAGAAGATGCAGTATTAGTGCCATTACGTTTTCTCACTACTGTGACCATTGAAAAAACAGAATGAAGTAAATCTTGGGTACAATAACTATGTCACCAAAGCTGGTAACAATATGTGCAAGAAACTGCACTTAAGAAACTGCGTTGTTCCACAGAACTACAATAGAATAGACAAACAGAAGGAGACAAGAAATTGCATTGCTGAATGAGAAAAGAGTTCACAATTTCTATTTCATTTTCAGATTTCATAGCAAGTATCATCTTCACATTCAAAAGATCAAGATAAACAATATGCACAAGGAAAGTCAGTCCAGACTAAAAGAGAACAATTAGGTACCCACAAGTCCAGTGTTTTAGACCTTGAAAAGTTTTATCTCAGACTACTTAAAATACATAAACCTATATCCTCTTCGCAATTGCATTCTTTATCTTTGAGATGATACAATTAATGAGAGATCTCTTAGAGGGCTAGTGATCAAAAGATATCCAAATTTATTAAAAACCAATTCCTTAAACTTAAATTTTATTAAAATTTTATTATTTTATTTTATTTTATGTTACTAACATTTTCATTAAAACCATTGAGAACGGCTTGCGCTACAACGCGAGCGTAAGGCCGGCCTGAGCTACGTAGTGCGACCCTGCCTCAAAAAAACCAGGGCCGGGAGTTTGGCTCAGTGCCTTAAGCACCTGCCCTGGCAGGCGCGAGGTTGTGAGTTCAATCCCCGGTGCCGCAAAAAAAAAAAAAAAAAAAAAACCATTGAGAAAATTCCAGATAAATGATTAAATTGTAGACTCAAAAAAAAGTCATTGGCAAGAACACACATTTGTTCACTAAAAACAAATCATAATATCTTAACTTTGTCTTTGAGCTAAAATTTGTTTTGCTGATAAATTAAGAGATCACTCCCAAACACAGACGATACTAATTTCAACCAGACACCCAGCAAAGTTGCCAAATGGATGCAAACCAGTGAAATAACTGCACTCAACAATAATGACAGTCAGAGGAAATTTTGAACTATTCGAACCGGGCGAACCAAAGGTGTTTGGTTGTATTCTCTACTGATTGCCAGATTTGTTTTCATCAGCAGTCTTTGACTCTAAGCCCACATAGTTTTCCTCTCCTTAGTGTGTTCAGGTTACAGGAAGAGGAAGGTTTAACCTGTACCCACCAGCTTGAACTACTGGTGGTCCACGAATGACTGTTCCATTGTGTAGCTTTTTATTAATTTTATTAGTAAAAACACAGACAAACGTGATAAGATCCATTTATACCACCAATGGTCCAAGCTGCCTGATGGGAGAGTCATGCATGCATCAACAGTGGCTCAAGCTGCCTGGCAGTGAAACATGAATTACAGCACTGTCATGAATGCGGTAAGCCATCCTGCATCCAAAAATGTTAACAGGAGGCAACACTCATGGAGAGGTGAGGAAAGGGCAGTCCCACTTATTCGAGCTGCTCAGATATTACCGTAGTCTTTCTCTGCCCTTAAAGACTATCTAAGATATTTCTTCCCATGCTCCACAATTTCATTGCAGCAAGACACGTCATTGACCGCATCACTCTTTTTAACATCTTCCTCCCTTGGTTTCTGCAGGTTGCACTATCTTATTTTTTTACATCTCTCCATCATATTCCCCTCTTCTCTATTTCATTATTAGCTAATTCACTTCCTCTAGCAACTGGATGGAAACAAAGTTCAGTCCTTAATTTCTGCTCTTCTGTTCTTTTTCTCCTTGAAGCAGTGGCAACAGTTCATCAAACCCATACTTCATCATGGCCTCCATAATTCTATTGATAGCGTCATTATTTTTGAAGTTAAACTTGAGAGAGAAGTCATTGACTTACATATTCTTTTGTCTCACATTCAATTAGTTATCAATTCATCTCAGTTCTTTATTTATAGATTTTCTTGCATTCACCCATTCATTTTCATTTCCACAGGTGAGTCTTAAACCAGATATTGAGTAAATCACTGCACAGTCTTTCAATGTTCCTTGCATAGAAGACTAACACCCTTCGTGAGCTCCCTCCATCCCTCACCAGTGGCCTGCCACTCCTGCCATTTCCAATACCTGCCTGCCTTCAAAGTCCAACCAAAGCTCATTTCCTTGAGTTTGGAATCCCAAGTCTGCCACCTACTAGCTAGGTAACCTTGGACAAACTACTTAACTATTCTGTTTCAATTTTCTTAATTTCCTTACCGAAAAGAAAAAGAAAAGGTGTGCCAGCTGTACATACATCATAGGACTGTGATGACAATTAGATGAATTTGTATCTAGTTAGAGCACTCAGAACTAGGAAATGTTATATAACATTTCATTAACATTAAACTGAACAAAGTTTGTGTATTTTCTAACTCTTCCAAGTTGAAACTTATCTCCTTCCTGTATTAATATAATGCAAATATAATCTTAATGTGATCCTTAATCTTTATTAAATTTTGTCATTTATGCTCCCTAGTAGGATGCTTCTCAGCTACCCACACACCCCAAAATTTTGCTAAGAGCAGAGGTCACACCATGTATTTCTTTGTATCCCCCACAACCCCTACGATCAGCTTTGCTTATGGGAGATACACAAATAATGAGCATGCACTGACATGTTCCTGATTTTCTAGAAGTGTCCCTGAATTCTCCAAATCACCTGATTTGCTTTATTCCTAGATAGAGGCCTCACTGATCATTCCCAGAGGGTTGATTTATATGGTACAACCCACCTCTCTTGTTAGCCATCACTGAATGTTACATTTATCAGGGACAGTGGGGCTTGGCAGGCAGACAAGAAACCCAGTCTGTAGACAGAGCCACCACAAGCCAATCATGCCAGGACAATTCCTGCAGCCTGCTGACAGTCGTGTGTTTGCTTTCCAAGCCTCTAATATGGAATGCCATAGGGCCTTTAAGGAGAAGGAGTTGGAGCTTAGGAGCAGCTGACTATTTTTTTTCTGCACTTTTTATCTTTGGAGGTCATATGCCTAACATTTGACTATAAAATGATCCAGGATGCCATGGTTGTCACAAAGAATGGCCCAGCAGAAGAGTGAAGTTTTGGATTGCATTGGTGTGAATGCTTCAGCAAAATCTTCTGAAGACCTTCCAAAGCCACACATTAATGATGAGTTTGGAAGAGCAACAAGAATGCATGGGCTGTGGCCTTCTGAATCAGCCATACAGAGTTCTTAAATTGGTGGGCTGTTTAGTTAAAAGGACCATTTAACAACATCCATCACAGCATGGTTGGAGAAAAGCTTCCCTTGAGCAAAGCTCCAGTGCAGTTTTTTGAACACAAAACCCCAACTCTGCACTGTGACTTCAGCTTGGGCAGAACACTCAGTGTGGACCTTAGTTTCCACAAAATCATGAACTGTTTCACATCAAAGCATGCTCTGATAACCTTTTCCAAAAGTACGGGCAACCAAGCGTCACCTATATAATAAGATCTCCCCACACTTCACTCCAGCAGATGCTGCTAAGGTTTGGTTTATGGTCCAGATTTAGAGTTTCATGACAATCAGAGACCAAAGCACACTGGTACTCTTGTGATCATTCTATTAATTGGATGCAAGTGACAAACTGCATCACTCTTATCCATGGCCAAATTACTCAGTGATGAGCAATCATTCTTCTGGCCCACAAGGGTGTGTGGAAACATACAATGTCCATAAACTAGAAGGGGCTCACGATGCACTCCACAGAGCTGATTCCTCTGTACCTGGTACCTAAAGGTCAGCTCACCTCTAATAGGCTTCCAGAATACACTTAAGAAACTGGAAAATTCTGACTCTAACGACAGTCAGCCATGCTCCTACAGACTCTTCTTTCAAGCTTCTCACTGTCCATCCATGCTGTTTGTATAGGTGAAAAGACGGCTTGGCTTCCACACATCCCTTCTGTTTGACTTTTGCTGCCAGACTTCTATAGTATGACTGTCCCATAACCTGTCTATAGCCTGCCTCTCCAGTGTGGACCCATTTCTCCACCCCATCTCACTCCACACACTCCAGTGTCACCAATTCCTTGCTGATCTTTCTTTGGTTGTTGAAGCAGATGACACGTATCAGTGAACATGAATGTTTATTTAGTACTCAAAACAAGCTGGAGTTTCCAGCAAGGAAAGACATCACACAGAACCCTAAAGATGAGGAAGGGATGGAAGTAAAGACAAGGAGGAATATCTCAGAGCGTTTTTGTGTTTATTTTGGGAAGCCAAGGAAGGGAGCTCTGGGCCAGTTAGGATAGAGACTGTGCTATTTATCTGAAATCACAGCCAGCACACAGAAGCCTTTCTGGCTGGGCCACACAAATGATGGTAGAGAGGAGGGATTAGCAGGAAAGAGGTCAAGAGAGCCCACCAATATTCAAATGCCAAAATGGAGTCCTCCCCTTTTAGATACTTTCAGAACTCTAAGCCCTCACACGAGCAGCCCTCCCAGGAGCAACTTGTACTTCCAAACTCCCTCCAGATCCTTCCTTCTCCAGGGCCCTTCCCTGATTCACACCCCAGACTGCAGTGGTAGTGCTCTTGTTGGTTTCAGTAATGTCCTGTTCTTGCCTCTGTCTCTATAGCACTTTTCACATTTAGTCTTTATAGTGGATTTAATTGTGCTCCCTCAAAAAGATATGTCCAAACCCTGACCACCCCAGGGCCAATGAACATCATCTTACTTGGAAATAGGGCCTCTGCAGATGCAATAAAGCCAATGATCTCTAGATGAGGTTATCCTGCATTTAGTGCGGGCCCTAAATTCAACTTCGAATGCCCTTACAAGAAAAAAAGGGAGATGGTGATTTGATACTGAGGCACAAGGATAAGCCAAGTTAGAGATGGGAATCATGCAGCTAATGACAAGGAATGCTGAGAATGGTCAGGAGCCATCAGAAGCTAGGAGAGAGGTGTGGGACAGATTCACCCTTAAAGTTGCCATAGCAACCCAACCTTGCCAACACCTGGACTTCAGACTTTGGCTTCCAGAACTGTGAAAGAATGAATTTCCATTTTGTTTCAAATCAACAAGGTTGTGGCAGCTTGCTACAATAACATTAGGAAAGTAATAGTTTTATAATTACATATCTGGCTTTTCACCTTCATCACAAGAACAGTGACCTCCAGAGGGCAAAGATTGTATTTTATCTGTGGATCCCTAAAGTCCCTTATAGTGCCTGGTACAAATGGAGGAACACCTGCCATTTCACCTGATGAAAATACTGAATCCAAACCAATTGTAAATGTCTCTGAAATTCTCTCTACAGCGGGAGGATTTCCATTAAGCTACAAGCTCTGGAAAAATCATAAGGAACTCATTCTCTGTATGAAAAGTCAAGGGTAGACCATAGTTGATTCTTTAGGTTGGACTGTTTCTTTATTTTTTGCCTGTAGATGGATTTCTAGAACTACTGGGTAGTGGGGAGGGTCCCTGTGCCAGTCTACACAGACACTAAAGTGCTTTGGCAGGCATCCAAACTTTCTCTCCCAGTCTGTTTCAACCCGATCTGTCTAGAAGATGGACAAGTCGCCTAGACACTCTGATTTAAACCACATGCCCTCCCAGGAGTCCCTGGAGTGAGGGTTCCATTGGTGCAAATAACCCGTTGTTTGGTTTGGGTGCTTTCTTCTCTAGCTGAGCAAAGAGATGAATTTGTTTTTCCTCGGGAGGAGGTGAGTGAGCGAGGATAAAAATATTTACTTAGGGACCACCTAGGCCAGGTCTAAAACTCCTGAGCCAGGTGGGAAACTTCAGCCCAGTGAGGGTTCTCTGTTTTGGTTAAAGAAAAAGCAAGTGCAGATGGACAGCCCAGGAGCGCTGGAGCAGACGTCTGAGGCACGAATCCCTGAAGCAAACCCAGGGACCATGGCCCTTACATGCTTTTCCATCGCCTCATTTTACGGATGATAAACAGCCTGGTCACTTGTTTAAAGCTCAAGGTTTTCTTTTTTCTCCTTCTCTGCTCTTACTCTTTTTTTTTTTAAACCCACAAGAGTGTTAGGTGATTTTTCCCTCTCTGCTTAGGGAACATTTCTTACAGATGCTTAATCTTTCCCCTCTGTTTGGTGAAGCTCAGACCCTTATACCATGGACTGAATCTTTGCATTGGCAGAAGCACTGCCCATGTGTGAGGAGTGGGTGTTTTTATTTTATCTTGTTCTGGATGGAGGGCATAAATAAGAGACAATCTCTGAATGTGTGCTATCCAGACAATGGAAATTAGAAACCACAAAATGAGTACAGGAGATATTGAAGGACCTTTCCTGTCCTCCAGGAGCTTCCAGACAAATGGACATAAACAAAAAGAATAGGGAAAAAAAGACTTTTTTCTTTCTTTTTTCTAGCAGATGTGTAAAACTGGTGCTTTAAATTTTTGAGGAATCTTCATATTCATGAAATTCTTTCATTTTTCAGATATGGGAACAGAGAGGCTATGTAAGTAGGCCAAGGTGATTCTACCTATCCGTGGGTCAAGGTGGGATCAGACCCCAACCTGCTAGGTGCCATTGCTGCTATTTCCCACCTTCACAGCAGCAGCTAACATCTGTTGGGCATTTTCTTTTCCTAGGTCCTGTGCTGTCTGCATCCTTTCATTGAATCCTCACAAGGGCCCTCAGGCGGAGGAGATGTTATTCCTCCTACTGCACAGATAAAGAAACAAACTTATCCAGATAACACAGCTAGTTAATGTTGAAACCAAAATTCAAAATCAAGCCTGCCTATATCAAAACCTTTCTTCAAAAATCTAGTTGGGATTCTGAGAATCTGTTTGCTGAGAACACCCAGAGTAAGAAGACAGTTAGGTTTCAAAGGGCCTGATTAAGAAATGTCTTGAGGATGTGAATTTTGGAGATCACTTAAGAACTGGGAGAGGAATGGGAAGCAAAACTTACTGTACAGTTAAAAAAGGTGAAACCCTTTAAAAGAACGCAGTGTGCTTTACACAGACAGGGATTCCGCTAGTTTTACAGGTAAGAGACTGAGGTGTGGCGAGATTGCATACCCTGCTCATGGTCCCACAGCAGGGAGTTTGGTGGGGTCAGGATTCATATCCTGGTTTGTCTGACGTCAAATAACTCAATCATCTCCTCTCCACCATGTTTGATGACACAGTAAAGGTGGAAGATGACCACATTCCCTATCATCACATGTGAAATCCTTAAGCCTGGACATGAACAGTTGTTGGCAGGGGACTTTCAAGGACTCACATTAATCAGAACCGCGTATCTGCACTAGAAAGCATAGGCGTAATGTGGCTTAAGTGTTCAGGAAAGGAAGTGGTGTCAGTGGCTGGAGCAGAGGCAGCAGCCAGACAAGCAGATGAGGTAGTTGGGGGTGATGGTTAAAAACAAACAGAGTGTTCAGGAGTAAAGAATGCTGGAACTTAGTCACATTAGGTTTTCTTTTCTCTATTTTTTAAAACTTTCTTCTGCACTATAAGTGTACAAATTTCCATTAGTTATGTAGCTTGCTTAATACTCTTCTGACATTTCTGTCATGTTGCTGACAGATGGAGACATCCTCTAATTTTCTCCCTGTAGTACTAGAGCAGTGGGGAGTAATGTCAGTGACTACTACTATTCTTTGAGTACTCACAATGAGATAACCTACACTGACTTATGTAATTCTCCTGACAACCATGCAAGGTAGGTATTATTTATTCCAATTAAATTGCAGTAACTGAAGCCAACAGAGGTCATATAATTTGTTCAGGTCACACAGGGAGCAAATGGAAGAACTGGGATATAAACTTGGGCCTATGTGATTCCAAAATTCATTCTCTGTTGCCTGAAGGTAACTGGATAGGCTCTTCATGGAGGCAGCTGGTAAAGAAGGACTTTCAAGGTCATGTTTGTATGTTTTACCTTGTGTTAATAAATAATAGGGAAGGATATGACATGATACAAATGATGCTTGGGGCAGGTGGAAAGAGACTAGACAAAAAGCCCTTTTTTGGAGGCTATGTATAGCAACAGGATTTGGAAAGCTGAGGACCCAGAGAAGAATAATGTTAGGGGAATAGGATTTGGTGGTGTCTTAGGACCAGTAGACTTGGCAGGAAAGTAATTGGTGAGGCTTAAATCAAACTGAAAATGAGAAGAAGAACTGAAGTGGACTCAAGGGCAAGTTGTCTAGAGGGATATTTATAGATAATAACCATGAGAAAGAAGGGACTCTGAAAGCCAGGATGGGTTTCCTCCTTGGGGTTGTGCAGAGAGATCAAGAGGCAGAGCAGCCACAGCAAATGGTTAGATCATGTATAACTTAGCAAGTGCTTCCACAGGTGGGCATAAGTGAACAAAGATCCACCCTGGAAAGGTCACTGCCACTAGCCCATCCCCATATGGGAAACTTGGAGTACCTGCTGGCCAAAGCCTGGGGAAAACATGCATGTAGTCAATAAGCAAAGCAACCAGTGTCAAGGCATAAACGTACCTGCCACCTGGCATGGCTGTCTATGGGGACATTCATGTCCCCTCCCCATCCCAGCTCTCCACAAGCCTAACCTCTTTCCCACACTATAGCAAAACTAGGAAAGTAGGCCTTGGGAACTATCCAGCTCCCAGAAATATAACAGAGGCCATATAAATCCCGTTGCCACTTTGAACAAAGTCACACCTCCAGAAAAGAAGCTAGGTCTCATTTTATTTTCCATTATTTGATATCCATTCATGATAGCGCCTTTTCTTTTGCTGGCGTAGCATACTTAGATCATTTATGGCTCAACTCTGTTACCCAGTGGACACTTTGATGTATGTTTTGTGATCTCAATTATGGACAAGAGCTACGTGTTTCTGCCTGCTGATACCTATGCACACATTCTAGTATGTTCTATATAAATTCAAGGTCATCTAGTGGTAGCCCATAAACTGAATATGGCCTGCTGATATATTGTATTTGGCTGACATAGTGTTTGTTAACATTTTGAATGAACATCTTTAAACTGGGAATTTCACACATTTCTAGGTAAAATGCTCTGAAAATCTTTGGCTGCAACTCCACATGTAAGTAAACTAGCTAAAGCTGGGTTACTGCCTGTTCCCTTTACATATAACATTCCATTTCTACTTTACCACAGTCTCCACTACTTCCTATTGCCTGACACAGAACTTTCTACCCTCATATATCTCACTTATATAGGAAAGATATTTGTCTCTGTAGAATTTATTCAGTGCCCAAAAGCTAGTGAATGTGCTTGACAGATGGGGATGGCTGGAATCCAGTTATTTTCCTCTTCTTTTATGTGTTCTTTGAATCTCCTCATAAAATATTCAAAACCTTGTGATGAATGTTGAGCACTAGGTAGCATCTCTTCCTACCAATACAGTGTGATATAATCCCAGGTTAGTCTCTTTCCACAAAGACCTTCTTAGAGCTACCTGGCACAAACAGAGGGATCTCACCAGTTGATTCAGGGAGATATTGGTGACAGTGTGGTTATTTGAGTCACACTTTGCCATAGGAAAATGCAAGAGAAAGAAGATAGTGAAATGAAATAGCTAGTCTGTTTTGAAAAGGATGTGATGTACCAGAGAAGTGAATGGAGTTGAAGTACGATCAAAGGGGCAGATCACAGAAAGCTTGAGAGATTAGACTTGTTCTCAGGGCAATGGAGAGCCATGGAAGAATTTTGATCTGAGAAGTGACATGGCTCAGTGGAACAATTAGTCTGGATCATTCCTGGTGGGAGGGGGGACATAAAGTCAGGAGACCACTTAGAAAGGTGTGGCTAGGTGTTTCCTGAATTAAAGTCTAGTCTTACCCCTGTTTACTAAGCGTGCAGCCACTTTTCCGAGGCTCAGTCTTCAACTGTAAGCATCAAATGACCTTGAAGCATCAGCATTTTCTGACTCTTTGGAATCCAGAGCTCTCCATCTGTTGTATCCATGGTAAAGTTGCAATGAGGACAAGTCCCTATTCCTTTTGGTTGGAATCATCCTCAATGTGATGAAATTTGGTTCAGATTTTCCTCTGATTAACACTGTCAACCAAGTAAGGTATACTTGTGTCACATTCTCTATAGACTAAATAAGAGGGTAATAGCATTCAGATACCCTCACATGACAACAGTGCCTAAAATACTGTGATTTTTGTGCTTATGTGCCAGTACTCTGACGGATCTATTTCCAGGCCTTCTATGACTAGGTGATGTGTTCTTAACTGATGCCTCTTTAGAGGAGAAAGGCTAAAAACGCCCAGGATATTGACAAGAAGAAATAAGCACATCCTTGGTGAGCCAAACTGAGTATGTATGCCATTCCGGGCTTCTAGGACTTCACAGCCACATTCTGACAGACAATGCCACTGGGAGAACTGGTTTCCATCCATTAAATAAACACATTACTCCTATTCCTCACAGCTATACTTACTGCATTAAGCATAAGTGATATGAAAGACCAAGCCCTTTATCTTATGTAAATCTTACCTAGGTTTTACACTTTTGGGGGGAGGCACATGTTATACGTTCCACTTCTCTTGACTCCTCACTTGAGCTTAATATAATGGGCACTCAACCAAATGTTCACAAACTGATCTACCGCCAATAAGTGCTTGAGTATATGTATCATCTACCTGCTGTGTATCCAGCATTTAGGTATTAGAGTGATCATAAAGGAATGAAGCATGGTACTTTCCAACCAAGAGAATAGATTCTGGTAAAAAGTTGCTCTGGTTTAGATGTGGTTTGATTGTGTACTGGAACCTTGGTCCAAAGAATAGCCCTGCTGAGAGGTGGTGCGGTCTTTAAGAGATGGAGCTTAGCACAGTACAAGGTAATTAGGTCATTGCGAGTGCTGCCCTCAGAAGGAACTACTGCACTTCCCTCTGGGTTCACTGTTCTCCTGACAAGAAATTCTCATAAGCAGTTCTGATTATTAACTGGACCCCTAAGGTTCTCTGGCTTCTTAGTGATGTGATCTCTCCCTCTCACACATGGGCCTCCCATGATGCCCCGGCCATGAAGTATTTACCAGAACTGAGCAGAAGCGAGTGCTATACCCTTCAACCTCTGAAACCATGAGTTTAAGAGACCTCTTTTCTTTATAAGTTACCCAGCCTCAGGTATTTTGTCATAATGATGGAAAATGAACTAATACAAGGGTCATCTGTATGATTTTATATGTAAGTACAATGACTAAATCAGTGAGATTAGTGTTGGAAGAAAAACATGTGAAAAAGTACTATAAAAGCTGAACTTACAAATAGTAATGGAAACTTGCTGGAGCAACTGATGTCAGAGCTGAGCCTTAGACAGTAGATAATACAGTTGCAGGGAAGGATGGGAGAGAGAAAGAGAGAGAAATCATTTTCCTTGATACATTGGTGAAACTAAATGTGGATATCCTCAACCTAGATCATATACTGCGGTATCAATTTTTGCTTCTCTTGATTTATTTTTCTCCCTACTGTACAGCAACATCATCTGATAGAGTGTTCTCTTGAATTCTCTATTTGGGAAAAAACATCATGGTCAAGGGAAATGGCTTTGAGCTCAAGTGCCTCCTCCCCTAACTTTCAGCTGTGGGTAAGCGATGGTCCTAGAGCCTCAGCTGCTCCGGCTGTCAAGTCCCTGTCCTCATACCTTGCAAGACACTACACAAGATCTCTTTCCATAGCAATTAGTCAGCAAACATTTTATTGTGCACCTACACTGTGGCAGACACTTGGCTGGGAACTGGGATCCATCTAGACTCTGTGATCTACTGCTTAATCTCACCAGCTCTTGACAAACAGGTTTCAAAATAAACTTTCACATGATGTGTCTCCTATGACCCGTTTCCTAGAAGATTTTCTTCTGGAAAAGAAAGCCAGTTCTAGCCCTTAAAATGTAGGCCAAATGGGACTGTGGTGACTATCAAGATGATTCTAGTATTTCATAGAGAACAGCTCTTCCAACCAATCCAGTACCTGAACTAACCCAACCCAAATTTCCAACTAAGTATCTTAAATAAATGATTGTTTAGGTGGATAATATTCAATATCCACAGCTGGAGCCAGAAACATACCTCTTTCTGTCTTCCCCTCTCTCCTTTTTACTGTCTCCTCAGTTCAGATCTAAGTTCCAATCCCACTCCTTTCAGGGTGCAAAGGCCAACTCCAATCTGATCACAGCATCATCAGTCGATGCACTTCCCTTGCTACTGGTGCCTCTTAAAACATGATTTTCACCATTTCTTTCATTCTTGGAAGTGAGGTCTTTGTCAGCAAGCATGTGGGGCTCTTCCCCTCTACCTCCCCTCTTGACCCTGCCTGGCCACTTGGGCTCTCCCAGAGCCAAGCCCTCAGAGAGGCAGCCATTCTCAGCCTCCTTGGACAAAGCCAGGGTTCCCTTGGCAACCGAACCTTGTGGACATTCGCAAAGGATTTCCCTCCAGCCCCAGGGCCTCTTTCAACTCAAGAGCTCACCCCTGTGTGTGTGTGTCTCATGGAGGCGTCTTCACCCAGGGTAGGAAAACAACAGTTCTGAATATCTTGTAATTGGTGTTTGGAGACAATTGTTTTGCATTCAACAGGCAGGAAAATGCAAGTTGAGTGGGTGAGTGAATTCGGGCACAAGCTGCTGAGCATCCCTGCACGGGCGGAGGGAAAGCTGGTTTCGCTTCTGTACACAGGCAAGTGTTGATAGAAATAGTTTGGGGCTGTAAAGTGTGCCTTTGTCTCTTGGGAGGTGGGAGGATGAGGAGAGACAGAAGACGAGAGGCTTCTAGAGGCAAGTGTTTCCTGCTTTCGCTCTTATTTTTGGCTTTTTATTTATACAAGTATAAGGAAACCAGAGATTGCTTATTTCCAGGTTAGCTCCAATACTTGTTCATTACTTCTGCCATTGTGAATTCTCTGTCTCTCTCTCTCTCTCTCTCTCTCTCTCTCTCTCTCTCACTCTCTTCCCTCTGTCACTCTCTGTTGCTCTGTCTCTTTCTCTCTTTCTCTCTCTCTCTCTCCCCCTACTTCTCTCCCTCTCTGTCTTTCCATCTGTTTGTCTGTCTCTTTCTCTCTCCTTTTTGATCATGTTGATGAAGAAGAAAGAATTGTTCTAGCATTGGAACTGAGTTTTTCAAATAGAAGTTTATCTCATCTCTGAATAGCTGAGCCAGGGCTATACTGGATAGGACATTCTGACATAGGTCCCCCTCTTAATTCTGTGGGTTGTATAGGTATCTGAATCCCTGTCACTGACCCAGGTTGGTCCAGGAGACCTGAAATGTGCCTTTGGCTTATGGAGGAAATGTCTGCTATTGACTTGGTGCACAGTAATCCAAAGATTCTGTAATAATTCCAAAGCGTATTATTGAGGTCCAGGTTGGGAACTGGTAGGGGATACTGAAGGAAGGAAAGAATTCAGCTCTGTTGTTTCACCCAGCAACTCCAGAGTAGGAGAAAATCAGGCTAAGTGGTTTTGAAGGAATGACCCGCCAGCTTTGAAAGAAGCAGAGAAAAATGTAACTGTTAAAACTATAACATTAAAAGGTCATTCACTTTTCCTTTCCTTTTTTCTCTCCCTCCCCTCTTTCCTCCTTCCTTCTGTTCCTTGCTTCTTTCTATTCTTTTTCTCCCTCCCTTCTTCCCTCCCTCCTTCTTTCATACTTTCCTTCCTTCCCTCCTTCTGTTTCAAACTCACATTTAGAGTGAGGCCTAAGCATAACTATTTATAGTGGCTCTGAACCAGGTGTTTCATTGTACTCTGAGTGTAAATTGATTACTGTATTATCCTGCTATCCAAAACTATAATGTAAAAAATTCCTGTTTGTTTCATTTGCTCTCAAACTTTCGATTAACTCTTTGGGAACAGACACTGCAGTGTTTTCACTGTTGCGTCCCAGATCTAACCAGTCATAGGGCCCAATGCAGTGCATTTTCAGTGCCCAACCAATGTAGAATTGAATTAGTTCTTGTGTGAGCAGCCTGGGGCTTATTAGCTGCTTACTTTGCCATTTTTTGTATAGAATGTGGAGCCAGGACCAGGCTTATAATCAAGTGACTCAGATCTGACATTAATCAGCAGCAGGATCTCAGGTGAGTTATTTTAGTTCTGACTCTTGATTTCTCCACCCATCAAGTGACAGGGTTTGGATGCAACCTCACCAAAAGCATTCATGTGACATCCTCAGGTTGCGGGAGAGAAGGAGAAGGAAGGAGGGCCTAACATGCTCAGGAACAGCTACTGCAGCAGATGGGGGTACAGATGGAGGAGGGGCAAAGAAAACAAAGCTGTGAGACTACTGGACAATATTGGTCCCTAGATGACTGCTCTTGTTCCTTATGACTCTGACATTCAGAATCATAAAACTGATCTTCTGAGTTTTGCATCACTTCTCCTATATGGAGTTCTTTGGAAGAATGAGATGAAGTAATACCCCAATTTGCTTAGATAGAGGCAAGCATGCTATCTGGGCAATGAGTAGATAAAGCTTCTCCCTGTATTCCAATATATTCTTCCATTTACTCAGCAATCGAAAGGTGATTGTCAGACACGAAGGACTTTCCTGCTTTCTGAATAGAGTGAGTAGTAGGAAGAGCTCTCTTTGGGGGTGTGAACTTTAAGCTGCAGCATCTGTTAGGTGAGGAATGAGCCGACGTAACCCAGGGACTCCAGGCCAGGGAGCCACAGTTGCAAGCCTCTTCATGTGGGAGCTATCTTGATATGCTTAAGGTAAAGTTTGGTGCTTGCAGCTGAGACAGAGTGGGTAAGGCAGAGAAGAGAGGTCAAGATATTTGCAATAAGATAGCACAGGTTCCAGAAACCTCGAATTTCCTTGTAGAGATTCCTGGGAAGCCATTGGACAGATCTGCACACCCAAGTGATAGCATCTTATCACTCTCTGTGGAGAGGCATGTGTTCCAGAGGCCATATCTGCAAACTGATTGGCTAGAGTGAAAGGCATGAAAACTAAGGAGTCTACTTGGGAAGTCACGTGGTATCTGGGAAATATGGATGCATGTAGTCAAATGAAACTGGATTTGAATCCTAACCTCAAGATTTACCCACTATAATGTATGCATGTTATTTAACTTCTCTGACCTCTGTTTCTTCACTTATCAAAGATTAATCATGCAATCTGCTTAAGTGTGTTATGACAATGAAAGCAGAGGGACAGTGTATGTCATCTCATAGCAGGTGCTCAAAATGATGGCCATTACTGCCAGAACAAATCCCAGGACCTTTGCACAGCTGGCCATAGATGAGCAAAACAGCTAGAGCTGTCAGACACATGAGGCATCTCACAAACTACCCTCTTCATGCCTCTTTCCCTTTGGGGGAGTAGAAGTAGGAAAAGGGAGAAGTGGGGTGACTTGTGCAAAAGGCTGGGTGTGGTTGAGGCTGCGTCTGGGTGTGCAAGTTCTTTACTCCTGACAAACATTGCTTTTTCTATACCAGGAATAAGCATACTGTGGGCCTCACAGGCCAAATCCAGCTTCTGGATTTATAAATTATGTTTCATTGGAACACAGCCATGCTCATTCATTTACATACTTTCTATGACTGCTTTAGCAATTTGACAGCGCAGTTGAGTAGTTGCCACAAAGACTGTCTGGCCTGCAAAAGCTAAAATATTTACTTGCTGGCCCTTTTCTGACAATGCTTGCCAGCCCCTAGTCTACAGTGTTCTGCTCCTTCATTGGCATGGCTTTATTGTACTTAGCTCAGGTATTGCCAGCTAGAAGGGCCCTGGGTCTCCAAAGCAGAGAAATTAAGATATTCTCTTGGGAATGGAAGGGTCCTGTTGGGATATCAGAGTGAGAAACTTTGGGCCATTGGAAGCCAGAAGAGCACTGGGTAATCAGGTTGAGCAGGAGGGAAGAGGATGGGGACACTGGATGTTAGAGCCTGGGTAGGAGGAAAAGAACAATAAATCCTCACTCTTAGCTACTTCAGAGCCCTGAGACAGCTCTCTAAACAGATAAGGAGACTGGGGTGTCTTACCAGGGACTGTTTCCCTGCCTGGCACTCAGGAAGCCCATAGGTTGATGTCTCTTTGACCCCCAAGTTCCTATTAATACATTTAAATAGACCTTCCTACAAGGATGCAACAGATTATGAGCCTGCATTCACTCTCTGAAAGTAATAATTGGCCTCCTTCAAGGTTTCAATCTAGTGTCTACAAGTATGTATTCATGGGCCACAAAGCTGCAGAGTCTTCATGGCATTGGATGTGTAGGATCCAAACCTTCCCTTCACCCTTAGGAGTTTCTCTCAATTCCCAGTTTCAGCTTTCAGCTTGTTGCCTTAAGCAATGGAAACTGGGTTACACAGTTCTTCAGCTCCAGGTAATATAAATACAGTGCCCTGTATTTCCTGGCACTCTTAACTTTCCAGCCAGCCTACATGGAGAACACCCCAGTTTTCTGGAATGCTAAATAATCCACCAGACCCATCAACCATGCTGTTTCAGAGCTCTGTGAGCCCCTTCCAACAAATGGATCCAACAAACAGATGTACTCATTTTCACTTGCTCAGAATGCTCAGCCACATGATGACCATGGGCTGAGGGGTTGGATGAGTCAAGCAGCACCCCAACACTCTAGTGTACAGCTTGAGCAACCGTGAACACCCCCCTCCCAAGGTTATCTTGCCCAATTCCTGGAAGTAATTCAGTGACTGGGATTAAGCGGCATGGTAGCTCAATTCCAACACAGGCTTGTTCTCCTCACCCAAGACCTTTAAGAAAGAAAAGGAAACATTTTCAGGTTCAATCAACTATTTACTTCCATGCTGATGCTTCAATGAGATGATAACCATCACAGAAATGGTTAATGAAAATATATAAGTCTAAAAGACTGCCAGCTAGTATAAAAGCTGGTAGTCTTCATTAAGATACTGGCTGCTCTAGAGTCTAGACAAAGTGAAAGGAGCTAGAATATCCCTGCCTTCTAGGTGGTTACCATCAAAATAAGACACTATTGAAAAGAACTGGACCAGCAGATTCAGAGGGGTACAGGCAGACACTAACCAGCATGTGGAGAGGGAGGGAATGTTGTCAAAGCCTACGCTAAAAATAAATGATCTTTTACAAGTGTGGTTAACTTTACCGAGACTTAAAATTACAAAACACGGCATGCATTTTCCCCCTGAAATAAAATAAAAGCCTTGAGAAAATTTGATCTGACTTACATGAAAAGTTTCAGATTGAAGGTGTCTGTGAACTCTTTGAAAACTATGACCATATTTCAAGTATGATAATTATCAGGAATATGTAATGTTATCAGAAGTAAACCGCTACAGAGTGCCTTATTTAAATTAATTTATTCATTTGTGTTTCCTCATTAAAAAGACACTCTAACACTCTTATTTATGGAAAACATCTATCTACCACCATCTAGGAGTCCTCTAGGAAAAAAGAAGAAGAAAAAGAAGAAAAGAAATAGGCTAGTTTTCTTGAAATCTATGTACTGTGACAATTGTCCCTTTCTCCCAAGTGAAAGTAATCATTCACTTTATACTCAATCTATAGCCAGAAAATAATATTCAGTGCTAAGTGTGACATTTTGTTTTGTGTTTAGTTGGGATTAAAACCAGCTGATTGACTGAACCCACTAAAATGGTGTCTTTATGAATCAGCCTTTGAGTCAATGACCTAATATTCATAATTTAGAATCAGACGTCTACCACACAGTCTTAGTCTCTGGTTTGCTTTTTATTTCAGTGTATAACACTTAGCCTGAGCAGATGGTACTTCTGTGAGTTCCTAACACTTCTTCAGCAGTTTTTAAATAAATACGAAATTGATAACATTATCTTTATCAAGTTTGCATATATTTCCCCAGATACAAAATTGTTCCCATTTCATATGAAGTTGACAAGCAGTAACTACCGGTTTTGTGCAATGTGATTGAAGCTAGAGGCATATTCTAATCTCTAACCTCCCCCTTTCCAAGACACACACATTAATAATACTTTAGCACCAGGAGCTGCTGTGTTTTCTTGAATATGTCAGTCTCACAGTCTGATGAAATGTTTTTTGCATTTAGGGTTTGGGTCGTATTTTTGCTTTTGGACAAAAAGGTGAAGCCAGAGAGAGAAATGGGGGACTGTCAAATTTTCAGAGCAGACATGCTAGTGGAAATAGAATTTTCAAATTATAGAACATAAAGTGAAGGTTGTGGGGGAGGAAGGGTAATTAGAGGATTTGACCAGAGGAGGTGGGGGCTGGTGGGAGTGCAGGGCAGGGAGATGGGTGGGGTGGGCCATCTGGTGTTAATCTCCCACCCTGTGTTTGCAGGGCAGGAGCATGAGGGTACTTTGTCAAGGTACAGTCTGCTTTCGCAGACGTAGATGGTTCAAAAGGGAGATTAATACATGCGGTTCTAACCACCTTTCATATCTTTACAGCTAAACATTATTTATAGAAATCAATTAGTCCTCTGTCTCTGCAATTTTATTATGAGGTTCTGTCCAAGTTTCTGGCAAGCTCTTTAAGAGGATGATTGATGGTAAACTTTCAGAATGAATAAAAAATGAACCCTCCCCTAGGAATTGGTACAGTGGAGAGAAAGGTAAATGATAAAAATTATAAACTCTGCAAGTCACTAGGAAACTAATGTCTGATCAGTGTGGTCCTTGTTACACTGTGTTCATTGTAGATAGTTTCCCTTTCTTTCTTTCTTTCTTTCTTTCTTTCTTTCTTTCTTTCTTTCTTTCTTTTCTTTCTCTCATGCAACACACAGCTGTCTGTTTGCTATGGAAACTTTAGGAGAGCATGATACCTACAACTGAACTTGTGGGAAAGTAAAGGTTTATTCATTTGCCAAGCTAGTAAATGCCACTTTGATTACTGATGCTCATAAGAGATAAAGAATCCCAGGGGGAAAAAAAGAAACAGAGCTCTCGTGTTTTGTCTTATGGAAACTTTTATAAGAGATGTGAGCTGCCGATTGGCCTCTGTTAAATGAGTCTGGCAGCCAAGTATAAAATCCTATTGCAGTGAATTCCATGGAAGACGCCTATTGATTTATCCTGAAATTTTAGTCCTGCTAGCCTGCTCCCAAGGCTCATACCCACCCCCAGGCTTAGAAACAAAACAACAATGATACTTGAGGGTGATAGAGGAATGACCAGATAAAACAGAAGTCTAAATCTGGGAGACGACTGGGAACAGGGCACATGGTGTGCAGGTTCTAACTCCTGAATCATGAAGACGAAGTTATTCTATTTTGTTAACTATTCTGGGGGATGAGACGATTCCTTTGGTGGTGGGAAAGCATATATAGAATTAAAGGAAGTTTGTATGTATTTTAAGAGCTACCAATGAGTCAGCATGGCGGCACATGCCTGTAATGCAGCACTTCATAAGGCTGAGGTAGGAAGACTGCAAGTTCTAGCCCATCCTGTACAACTCAGAGATTCAGCAAGGTCCTGTTTCAAAATAGAAAGTTAAAAGGGATGGGAATGTAACTCAGCATAAAGGTTCTGGATTCTAACACCAGTATCAAAAATAAAATATGACCAAGAATGGAGGAAAGTTTCCTCACCTCAGTAAAACTTACTTCCCTCCTCTGTATAATGAAGATTATAATAACACTCATCCCCGAGGCTGGCTGTGGGAGTAAGTGAGATCAGACGTTAAACTGTTCAGCACAGTGTAAACACAGTGGATTCTCCTTCAATAGTATCATCTGGAGTAAGAGGATTTAGAATGATTTTTCTTGTCTTCTTAAGGTTTGATGTTTGCTAACTGTTCAGCGTATCAGAGGAAGCCCTAGTAAGTGCTTAAAGGGGAAGGAAACCTCTGTCTTCTGTATCCCACTACATAATACTTTGATATGAACTGTTGTACACAGTAAGTGCTCGATAAACACTTTCTATTTAAAAATTCTCTAAGTTTAAATAGAATTTTTCCAATGGCTTATTTGAGCTCTTGGTACAATTTTGCACAGGCCATGCCTACATAATGTAATTTAATAATGTGTGAAATAATTGATCACTAAGTACTCAGTAATTCTCCATATTACACATAGTGTCTTTCAACATCTAGTGAGATGAATAGACCTAACACAATGTCTGACATGTGTGCTTACTAAACATGTATTGAATGATGAATGGATATGCAAAATCTGTATAGGAGAATAAAAGGGAACTAAGCAAAGATTGCATTTTAAACAAAAAATTAACTTTTTTGGATTTCAGTAGAAAAAATTGCATGAACTGAATTAGAAAAATAATCATTTGAAAGCTATGGGAAATATGTCTTGCTAATTTAAGAAACACAATTTATAGAAGATTTATGGCACATCAAAATCCAAGGGAATGCTAGACAAACATGCTTTCAAAAATGTGAGATATAAGCTGGTAGTTGTGGTGAATTCCTGTAATCTCAGCACCCTGGGGGGCTGAGAAAGGAGGATCACAGGTTTGAGTGCAGGCTGGAAAACTTGGTGACACAGTGAAACTTTGTCTCAAAATAAAAAGTGGGCTGGGAATTCAGTTCAGTGCAATGTCTCTGGGTTAATCATATTGGGGGAGCAGAGCACAGGAAATAACACAAATCTATGCAGGTGAAACCAGTTAGCCTCATTGGTCAGTACCATGAATCAGTTTCTATCATCATTTATCCTACTTCCACTTGTATCTCCAGATAAATTGCATAGTTCGCCAACTATCATTCTGTATCCACAAGTTCTACCTCTATGGAGTCAATCAACCTTGGATGGAAAATATTTAGGAAAAAAATTAACTTGTACTGAACAAGTACAAACCTTTCTCTTGTCATTATCCCTAGAAATGACAGTATACCAACTATGCACATAGTATTTGCATTGTATCAGGTATTATATCTAGAATGGGCTAAAGGTTACATGTAAATACTATGCCATTTTATATAAGGAACCTGAGAGCATCCACACAGTTTGGTACCACAGAAGTTCCGGAATCCATCTCCTGTGAATACCAATGTGCAAATATATTCCAAAGTACTGGGACTTTCAACTTCAACATGTGAATTTGGGTGAGAGGGACACAATTCAGCCCGTAGCTGCATGCATCCAACATGGAGCCATGGATCTATCAATTGGCAAACATACATTGTCTATAGCATTTTTATTGAAAATCGAATAATTATTTAGGAGAGCTAACAGATACGTTTAATGTACCATATTTGCTGGTTGAGCTAATCAGAACAAACATAAACATTTTTCTCCCTTCCATGGTTAAAAACACATTTAAACCTTGACAGATGAGAACTAGTTACCACTTTATATCTGGGATACTGATTTTGCCTATAAAAGTTTACAAAGAGATTGTTCTAAGAGCAGAGCCAAGCAGAAATGACTCATTACCTCTACTACACATACAGATTGTCTCTTGGACTCTAGCCACTGCTTAGACTTGATGCTGTCCAGTCTTGAGCAATACACAAAGCAAGGAATAGTCATGTAGTGATGCAGAAAGCCCTGGCAGCTCTTCGGTGTTTAACTTGCTTCTTAAAACTTCCAGCTTTGGTAGTTTATGATTGTGTGATTCACATTTTCTCAACACGTAAATTTGTGGTCTTTGTGCATGATCCAGGTCCACTTTTACTAATCCTCATCCTCCTTACCTGTGTTTCTATGGAAAGATATACCCACAGGCAGCACTGACCGAAGATCAGAGAGGTGGTTTGCCCCTGGAGTTTAGATGTGTGTGTCTGGTGGATATCTTTGCTGGGGGAGAAATGGCACAGTATTGCCATGAGGCCTAACCATCAATGGGAACATGTCCATAAAGCTCTGCCTCATAGAATTTGTTTCTTTTTTCTTCCCTCTCAATCCACCGTTCCCAGAAAGTAAGCTAAACTCATAGACACACACACACACACACACACACACACACACACACACTACAGGAGTGAAGGTGTCAGCTCCATTCTCTGCAAGAGAAAGCTTCTAGACATGTAAAACTGTTTTTGCTTATTATTCTTCACTCAGTGCATATGCATAACATGATGTGTGTTTTGTGGTGCGCATGTGTATGTATGTGAATATGTGCGTTGGTATTTGTGCACAAAGTTGAATTTTGAATTAACCTACATCAGTTGTAGCCTGGACTTTGGTATAAAAAATAATTCTACTATGTGAATAAAAAGTAAAAATGTGGACTCTGAAGTACCTCATGGTCTGCCACGCATCTGTGTCTCTAGCCGTGTCCTTTTATTTCCCTCTGTTTTGGGCCTACTCTCTGCTCACCATGCTATCTGTCCCTCCTGTACCTTTGCAAGACTTTCATCGTAACCCACCCTCTTATACCCTACACAATTCCTGACCACACTTTGCACCTCAGTATGGCCAGTGGATCCTCTGTGAATCCTTCTCTGTCCCTTTCCTGGATCCTTGGTCTCAGTAAGGTGCCAAACCTGAGCATCCCCTAGTACCCCAACCATCTCCATGGTATCTGCTCTCATGGTTTTTCATAGTTTATTATTGGTTTGTCTATTTCTACCCAGACTGCAAGCTCCTTGAGGGATAGGATTATATATATTATCTCTCCATCTTCCCTTGCCATAGGACCTAGCACATGGTAATTTTTATGGATGGATGCATGAGTGAATGAACAAATGAATGAATTAAATTTAAAAAATTAGAAACACAGCTTTCTCTTTTTTCTTTTATTTTTTTCTTTTTTCTTTTTTCATTTGTTTTTTTTTTTTTGAGGCAAGGTCTTGCTATGTAATTCAGGCTGCTCTTGAACTCACTATGTAGCCCAGGTTGGCCTTGAATTCATGGCAATCCTCCTGCCCCACCCTCCCAAGTGGTGGAATTACAGGTGTATACCACCACGCCCAGCAGAAACACAACTTTCTTAACATCAGCAATATGGGAGTTCTGAAAGCCTCTTCATTTGAAAATAGAAAAGTCTCCTTGACATGTACTAATATCCCTCAGATTACAAACTGGAAATAGTTTATGATCCCAGGTTATTCTTGGGGCCTCACGTTAGACAGATCCATTTTCAGGATCATGCATTAGTCAGTTAAAAACAGTTGGCAGTATTAACTACTGTATATACCCCAATGGAACACAAATTCTAGTGTGAACTGCCAAAATTATGGATAGATACAGATACGTAGATAGACATGATAGATAGATAGATAGATAATAGATAGTAGATAGATGATAGGTAATAGATGATAGATAGATATAGACAGGTAGACAGACATGATAGATAGATAGATAGATAGATAGATAGATAGATAATAGATGGTAGATAGATGATAGGTAATACATGATAGATAGATAATAGGTAGATGAATGATTGATAGATGATGGATGGATAGATGGATGATAGATAAATAAATAGATATAAATAGATAGATGATAGATAGATAGATAAATAGATAGATATCCCAGTTGGTTAGCACTGAGAAAGTTAATGTTTCAGAGCCTATCTAAGTTGATTTTTGTCAAATGAAATGGGATTCGCTCAAATTGCTTCATGAAGTTTGAACTCTAAGTCATTATTATGGAATGAAAATTGATGTTGAGTACCTACCTGCTATGCACCTGTCATTCTGTCAAACATATTAAAAAGGAGTAAACCCAAATGTGGATTCCCTCAGAATGACATTGGATTTGTTTCTATGCTATCATATCATCATTTTCTAGTTCATGGTTCAACAATTACAAATACTTCTTTAAAATATTTCTAAATTACCCAGAGAATCAGTGTCCCAAGCTTATATAATTGCTATCATACAGGATGCTATTCCACATTACATAAGATAGTTATTATATAGGCTATTTACTATTCTTAGCACAAGTTATTTGAATGAGACAGGGTATAGTTTGTGTCTCATCTCTTTGTCTACTGCACTAGCTGTGCCAAAAAGGTTCAAATAAGTGTTGTCTCGGTAACATGCTCTGTACACTCAAACTTTTCAGAGTCCTGGTGGAATTTAGGCAATGCCCACTCCTGTGGTCAGTACCACATTCCCTCTTGCTGCCTCTGAATCAGCTGTGTGGGATGCTTGGCATCATATACACCAAACATTCAGATGTCAGAAACAGTTTTTTTAGTTTTCATATGGGTATTTAGCACTTAGAGAAATAGGCAATATTAGCCTGGAATACAGTGTCCAACGGTTGTTTAAACATGGGATTAGTCTGGGCTTTCTTGGAAAAATGTTCTTTTCAACACCGTTTTCCAGAACGGTGATTTGATCCTGTTTATGAACAGTATTGTTAGAGTCGTTACTAACAACAAGAGTCCTTCCTCCTCCGTCACAGTCACTCACATCCATACGTGTTACCTTCCTGCCTTAATCTAGGTTCTATTCCTGACTCCTAAATCTACTCTGGAATTTTTCTCACCTTTCCTGTCAGCACATTGTCTGCCCAGCACACTGTCTCCGTCATTCCAGTGCCATCCCATCGATAAAAAACTTACAGACCTTGCTCTCCCCTACATGATCAGTCACCCACAGTAGATTTTCCATAAGCCTACTATGCAGGAAAAAATAAAACACGGGAAGATGTGACTTTTGTTCTTGTCCCAGAGAGACTGTTGTGCCACAGTCTCTCTGTGTGACCTGGAAAGGACTGCTTTCCTCTTGAGACTGTAGCTATCTCGGAAGAATCACTTTCCTAGATCTTAGTTCTCTTGAATATAGAATGAGCAGACAGAGTCAGAGATGACAGATGACTAGATTCCAGTACCACTGCCTTCCTACAATGCTCTTGGAATTTATCATGAATTGATCTTAGACTTTTCTCTCCAAGCACTAATGAGTTTCAAAACCATTCAGTAGTAACTTTGTATAGACCAGCATTAACTCTGGCATTCAAAGTCCTTTGACCTTCCCAGAGCGGACGATCTCTGCGGTTGTTTCCTGCTGTAATATTTCACAGTTCTATGTCTTTTTCCATCCTTACTGCCTACTACCCCCAGTGAAAAGCCACACTACAGTCGACAGGATTTTAAACATTGCCTTTAAATGCATTTAGGACAATTTAGGCCTCTAGATGCCCTTTCACTTTAGGTCTTGAGTCAAAACCCTACCCATCTTACAAAGTCCAGGTGAGCTCCACCCACCTGAAACCTTTGCTAGTAACCCCAGCAGGAAGTGATCATGCCCTCCATTCCTGCACCCTCATGGCATTTTTTTAATACAGCTGTAAGCATATTTTGAGGACAAACTCTGTGCCATCCTCCCTGACACTTTGGGCTATTGTATTCAATAATATTTCTGTAGCACACTTAACCCTCTACTAAGTATAAGCTCCTGAAATTTACAATCAGACAAACTGAGCTCAAACTCCAGTTCTTCCCATGAGCTGTCATAAGTTTCTAGACAAGCCGTTGAGTCTAATCTTGAGTCAGTTACTACTGTATACTCAGTAACTAGTACAGTGTCTGGCAGATACTAGAAAATCAGTAAGTGCTTGTTTAACAGAA
>RJWM01006342.1:0-84934 GCA_004363535.1 Dasyprocta punctata
ATTAGTATAAGGAAGCCATGCTTTGGCCTGTATTTGACTACTCCCTGGATCTGGGCTGCCCCCAGGAAAGGGATGTGACCTTGGTAGACGTGGTTCTCTTCTAAGGATGACAATTGCCAGACAGGAACTCAGCCACTGACACTCTTGGCAGCTAGAGAAATGAGTATTTAAATCTCGGAAGAGGAAATCTGGGCAACATATCACAGCATCAACTACAAAGACTGCTACCCTACCCACTTTCATAATTTTGATCTCTCAAGCTCTAAGGAGACCAGGATCATTGTTATCATGGGGAATAGAGAGGGTGAGTCAGTGTCCCAACAGGAAACAGATGTCATACCGAGATAGAGGAGTGCACAGAGGGTGTGACTGCAGTGCAGCTCATTGCAAGGATTTAGGTCAAACACTGGGGAATAGCAATGTAATTTTGTGACTCTTTCCACTCCCTGGCCAGAGGAACAAGAGGAAAAGAGGACACTGGACCCCAGCAGGCAAACACCACACAATGGAATCCACACATCAAAACGAGCAACAACTTTCTGTCAAGGTCATAACTGGCTTGAGGTCTTCATCGACAATGGCAGGGCCAAGTACGCCCACCTGACTCTTTTGCCAGGGTTCTCAGCTGTCACAGCCCCACTGGGATGGTGCTGGTGCTGTCGTCCATGCAGATCAGTCGCTGAGGCAGAGCAAGGAGGAAAGGGTGGCGTGTGATATACATTTTACAGGTCATACTTTCTGACAGTGTAATAAAACTACAAATAAAGAGCTGATGCCAAAAAAATACTGAGTAGGAGAAAATCCATTGACAAATATCTACATAATCCTTAATCTAAAGAGGAAATCTAATTCACAAAACAAACAGCAACAAAAAGGAGTTTATATTGAATTCCACAAGTCTTCACAAAAACTCACAGCGCAGCACAAATGCCTTCCTAAGAGACAGAAAACAAAAGAACTAAGCTCATTGATTAATTTAAAATACACTATTAACATAAAAAGAAACACACAGGAAGAGAATCATAATCTAAAATCAAGTATTTGTGGAGAATAAAATAAAGTTGTATATGTGATAAATTCAAGAGCTTACTTTTGGAGAAAAATAGACAATACCATTTGTACCTGATGTATAACGTAGTGAGTCAGTGTTGCTGTTTATGTCTTGATGTCCCCTGAAAGCCTCGTGCACTTTTAGATGGTGATTTTTCAGAGGCAGCTGAATCCAGAGTTTGTGATTGATCTGTAATGCAATTCTGAGATCCAGGGTACTGGGGTAAAGGGTGGGGAATTGCTGGATCCGTCCATTGATTGGATTGGCACCACCCTAATCCCAGCAGTCTGGATAAAATAAAAGGGACAGAAAGAGTCATGTTTCTCCCTTTTTTACTCCTGTTGCTTTTGCTGTCTTCCATCGCCATGAAAAGTTGCCCCCTGCCATGTGCCACCCTGCCTTGGAGCCAGTCGATTATGGACTGAAACTCCCACAAACTGTGAGCTAAATAAACCTTTCCTCTCTTAACGTTAGGTGTCAAGTATTTTATCTTAACAATGAGAAAACTAAGACAGTCAGCTTTCCACTACAATTACAAGTAACTGAAATAATCAACTTACAAAAAGAAAAGTTTCTCTTGGGTCACAGTGTTAGAGGTCTCAGTCAATGGTCAATTGGCCTTGTTGATTTAGGCTCATGGTGGGACATGGTAGAGCACATGGCAGAGTAAACTCCCTCGCCTCACAGCTGGAAAAAAGGAAAATGCAAGAACACAGGAGAAGAAAGGGCTTCCTCCAAGGACACATTCCCAGTGACCTAAAGACCTTCCACTTGTCCCCAGCATGTAAAGGTCCCTGGTGCCTGGCTGTTGACCAAGAGTTTTACATATGTCTCCCTTTGGGGAACAAACTATAACAAGGACAAACAGACACAATTAGAAATGAGAAAGAGATAAAATCACAGATTCAGGAAGGTCAAGTGAATTATAAAAGAATATTTCACACAACATTGTGGCAACAAATTTTGAAGCCTATGAAAATAAATGATTTGCTACTGATGATTTTAAATGATTTTAAAAGATGTGGAAAATTTGAACATATTTCTAGAAGAAAACTGGAGAAATATATCGACTATGAGAAATGTCACAGGATCAATAAGTCAGTGGCTAAGCTTTATTTTATCTTTATCAAAAATTTCCCAATTCGCTTTATAAAACCAATGTATCCCTAATGCCAGAATATAAAAAGCTAGTAACATTAATCTAAAGTTTAAATATAAAGCAAAATACTACATCTAAATGAAATAGAACTCTAACAATCCATTCAATGAGAAATACATTATGTCTAATGAAAACTTACGCCAGAAACACAAGGATGGTTTGATATTGGCAATGACTAACCCTCTACACGTCCCACTTCTTTAGTCTACTCTCTGACCCCCTCCTCCTCCTAGCTGGTCCTCTTTGGTACCTGAATCCTACAACTGTTCCCCTCCACAGACTCTACTGCTCATTGATCATACAACTTCTCCACCAGTCACTGCCTTTCACACAACTTCACTGGGTGAACTTCTATAAAGTCATGCCCCTGCATACACCTGCATGGTCCTTGTCCTCTGTAGTTCTGTACTTTCTTGGGAAATAACCTTGACTAACTCCAACACTCAAACTTTCACATCTGCAACCAGTTATCTGAACTAAGGAAAAACTCAGCACCTCACTGACTGGTCTCACTTGAAGCCTACCTTTCATTGAAACTCAGGTGGCCGCTGAATGCTACTTAGAAATCCTGTTCTCTTTCCCTAGCGTCCTCATGTTCTCACCACACACCTCCCCTCTCTTTAGGCCTCCAACACCTTCTCACTTGTCCCCAAGCACAACCGATGATTTTATTTTCCACTCAATAAGAAAAGTGTACAATCAGAAGATCATTTCAACTAACCCACACAGCCACATCTACCAGCATCTGTGAGGTCTGCACCCATTCACTCTGCTTTCTTGATGTTGCTAAAAAGGAAGGATCCATGTTCACAGTTAAAGTCAATCTCTTAACTTGTCTCTAAATCCAAAGAAAATTGCCCACTGACGCTGCTTCTATTCTGTATTTCTCTTTGCAACTTTTTATTTAGAGAAATATTAAGAATGACAGGAATACTACAAAAATAGTACAATGGTTGCAGGTGTAGCTCAGAGGCAGAGTGCTTTGCATAGCATATATGAAGACCTGGGTTCTACCCCCAGCACTACAAAAAAAAAAAAAAAGAAAAAGAAAACTACAGTGAAAACCTATAAATTCTTCACCTAAATACACTAACATTTTTCCAAATTTCGATATCTCTCCTTCATTATTTTATATATATCATTCATTTATGTACTTTACATACTTTTCCATACTTTATTCATTTATATACATTTTATATACATATATGTGTTTATGTGTGTAGTACATGTGTATCCATGCACACACACATTATTCTGGCTGAACCATTCGGGGTTATAAACACAGTGTCCTGGCCAAGTACGTTAGTACGTATATCCCAAAAATACTTTCTTATAGGACTGCAATATAGCCATCACATTCAGAAAATTTATCATTACTGTAATATTGTATAATAGTTTTTTTTAAATTTCTCCATTTTGTCACACTAGTGTCCTTTACAGATTTTGTTATCAGTAGTAGTGGTGATGATGATGGCAGTGATGATATTTTAACCCAAGATTCCATTAAGGATTATACATATACTTGATTATCATCCTTGAATTTTGCCTACACACCACTCCTTAATAAGAGGTCATCAGTGATTTCCATGCTAAACTTAATATTCACATACTTGGCCTGTAAGCAGATGTATTATTCAGCTTCCTGTCTTAGGGGCACAGTACCTAACGCCCACAATTTCAGGAGGGGAAGTTGAATTTGGTGCACGGTTTCTGGGATTCAGTCCATGGCAAGCTGGCTCTAAGACAGAAACATCATGGCAGAAGGGTATGACAGAGCAAAGCAGCTTAGAGCATGGTGGCCAGGAAGCAGAGCAGAGGAACAGTGCCAGAAGAGAAGAGGTGTAGGAACAGATGTAGACCCCAAGGCCGAGCCTCCATGACCCACGCAGACACACCCAGAAGTGTGTTTTACTAGTACCTCCCCCACACCCAAGATCTCAACACTCCACGCTAAGGGCCATAGCAGAATTTTGACTTGGCTGATCATTCTCACTGAAATATTTTGTTCACTTAGTTCCAAGATACCATGATCACCTATTTTTCCATTCCTTACCACTCCCAATATGTTAGTGACTCTGTTTTTCATCTACACTCTACTAGTGATGTCAAGCAATCTCGTTGGTGTATTGTATGCCAATTACTCCTCCCCACTGAATTCCAAACTCATGTGTCCAACTATCTTCCAAACAGAGAATTTCAGGAAGAAATTCTGAAATTTAAAAAAAGAGAATTAACCCCCCTACTTTAAATTTGTCCTTCCACTGGTTCTTAGGTATGAAAACTTCTTATTATAGAACAAATGTATCCTTCCCCAAGTTAATATGCACGTGTGATACAATTCTAGTTAGAATATCAATAGGTAGGGCTGGGGATTTAGCTCAGTGGCTCAAGCGCTTGCCTGGCAAGCACAAGGTTGATCCTAGGTACCAAAATAAAAAATCAATAGGTAGTGTTATTTTTGAAATTAGCTTAATTATTAAAGCTTACAGAGCTTTACAAGGGCCTAAGAAGAACTGAGTCTGGAAAACAAGGAAATGCAAGGGTTTCCAGATCATGTGCCAACGTCTAATCCAGAAAAGCCAGGCTCATGGACTTTTATCACCACACCATGCATCCTTCACAACCACGGACCCAGAAGAGAACATGCTGGCATCCAGGTCACACATCTCTGCTCTTGAAATCATTCTTTGAACCAACTAGATCTGCCATGCGAATGTCATAAGGATTCTGGGTCCACTGGATCCCCCCTGCCTGGTATCTGACTATACATGTGGAGTCTGCAGACATGAAGATTATGCTTCTGGTCCTGAAGGAATTTCAGAGTCCATCTGACCTCAGAACTTGGGAACACATTGACACACGAAGGTCTGTGACTTTGCATGAATCCACGCAGAGTTCTTGTTTAACAGGTTCCCTTCCCTGATAGCTTCAGATAACTGCTCTCCCGGCAGGGCCTCTCTGAGTAGCCTAAGCGACATATTTGCCTTTCAACCTTCCAAGTCCTTTATTTTGGGTTTCAGAAAATAATCTACATTCCCATCACCTCCTGTGCCTATCATCGCTTTTCTCCTCAGACAACTGCATCACGTGGAGCTTTGCTGATCTCACTTTTCCCTTCCTTCATTTTTCCACTTATGGGGCCATTCCTCCACTTTTTGACTAAAGCTTTCTTCCATGGGAGGTAATAACAATGAAGTTAAGTGTTGAAAACTTTCAAGAAATTTCCTGTGTGTAATTTTGAGCTATGGCGCTTCTTCCTCTAAATACTTCAGACAAAAACAGAGTAGCCAGGGCATCCTGAAGGTGCTGTACCAGGTACACCACTTAGCCATTTCCTGTGTTGGGAGAGATGGAATTTTAAAGTTTATAGAGATTTACAAATTCTCAAGTGATATCCATATCTGAAGTTGTATCACCATCCTGTGGGGGAAAAATCAGTGAGACAAAGGAGTCCGAGGGAGCTGGACATTCCTGGAACAGAAGCTGCACAAGCACAGAGCCTGGCCAACCCGGATGAAAGGGCCAAGGCCAGAGGTCAAGCCGGCCACACCTGAACTTTATGGGTTCCCAAAAAGAGGAACTGGACCACAGCACGAAGTCAAAGAAAACACGTGTTCATCCCTTCACACTAATTCACTCACTTATTCACACTGGTTATCTACATCTACTTCGTGCCTAACGTATTTTGGCAGATATAAGGATATGAAGATAAGTAAGACCTGGTGACTGCCACTGAAGAATGCCGCCTCTCAGTCACAGTCTTTTCTAACATTTGCCATCACAGAGATTTTTAACATCAAAAACTTTAGTGAGGGGCTTGTGGGGAGGGTATCTCAGTGGTAGGGCATTGCTGAGCCGATGTCCTGGCATGGGTTCCATACCCCGCAGTGGGCGAAGGAGGAAAACAACTTTGGTAAGAGTAATGACAGTAACTCTCCTCTTAAAATCTATTGGTTGGAAAAATGCATGTATTTATGGACTTCTCTATCTCTTGCAGGAAATCTGGGTCACCCCAAGGGCAGAGAAGCACTGGGCACAGGATACCAACAGAAGCAATGTGATGAGGACCACTGCTGCTCAGTCGCACAACACAGGTTTTGGCAGCTGTTGGCACACTGGTCCCCTGACCCACACAAACAACCCCACTCATTCCCTGATGCCCCCCCTCAGGTTCCACAACTGCAAGAATAATTGTTCTGTCTCTGCGGGACATTACAAAGTGCTGTTAGAATCACCATCTCAGGTGGTCCTTACCGTGACCCTGTAAGGTCAGGACTGTTAAAGGTGAGAGGGTTAATGGCCCAGTGAGGTGGCTTGCACAAGACCGCTAAGATAGGAGAGAAGAGGACGTCTGAACCTCATCACCGTCTTCCCAGTCCCAACCCCATGTACTTCTTTGTTATTTCAAGATAGTCCCTCTGACAAAGATCATATTTAAGCCCCTAAAATAAAGGTCATATTTAATCTCCGTAGTGGATTAACTAATGGTCATCTTGTAACACCCAGCTGAACTTAATCAGCATGGTGCTCGGTGTAGAAGGCCCAGCTGAGGATTGCTGCCAAAGCATAATGAGAACTGGAGGGAAGGTGGTGAGCTGTTGATTCTCCTGGAGAAGCTCGTTGCGCTGACTTTCCTGATATGAACTCAGCTGTTCTCGTTGTGGGAGGAGCTCGGGTCCTCGCTGTCCCTGAGGATGGCTGCTGTTCTCTTCTGGGGAGCTCTGGTCCTAACCTTGAGCATCACTTTCCAGCTCCAGCGCAGATCCCTCAGCCTGCTGGCACAGATCCTTCATCCCGCTGGTGAGACTTTCTAGGTTCCACCACTGATCTTGGGGCCTCCCCAGTGCAGATCCTTGATACAGACTTGCATGAGACATTGCTGTGGGCTCTAGGCCTCCAGTTGGACTCGTAGAGGACATTGCTGTGGGCCCTAGGTCTTCAGCTGGATTCATGAAGGACATTGCCATGAGATCCAAGCCGTCAACTAGATTCTTTGGGTCTCTAGTATGTGGACAGATCTCCTGCCCTCTTTTGCATTTGATTCTTAGGTGAATATTACAAAATAATACTATAAATTATGTCTTATATTAAATCTATTCTCTTATAAACCCAGAGACTACAATAATCTCCTAAAATGTTCTCTATGCCTACCAGATTACAAATGGAAGGAAAAAGACAGGTACTTAGCTAAGGGCTTTTCATAATTTGATCATTGCCTTGCCATTAACAAGGCTGTAATTCTTCTGGGAAGAATTTTGCACATGAGGAAACTAAAGCTCGGAAAGACCGAATGCCTTGCCCAGGTTCACACAGCTTGGAAGTGATATAGGCAGAACTAAGTCTCAAGTGTACCCAGCTCCAAAGCCCAGGCTCCTGATGCCTAGCTCGCTTCCTAGAGGGATGTATGTAATTTGGGGGAAACCACATAATATCTGATTGTCACTCCTATCCCTCCAATGGAGTCTCAATGGTAGTGACTCTTCATAGAGTACACAGACTTGTCCCCATCTCTGAGATCTCATACCCATTCTGTCAGATGTGTTACTCCATTTTACCAAAAATGAGATTGAATCTCAAAAGGGCAAATTGAAGGCAGAGTGAGAACTTGAACCCAGGCCTCTAGCACTTTCCACTACTTGAGGTCTTCTCACCCCGCCCCCTGCCCAGGCCCCAAGTGGGAACACATGTGATCATTAACATGGAAACCATCCATGAAGTGTAAGCACACAAATATCTAACTGCTGGGATTATTCATTGTGAGGCTGAGACATTCGACAGTGTGTTTAGGCACTGAGAAACTTGCCCAAGAAAATACTGCAAAGAAATGAGAGTTAGATTTGTATTCTAAATTCTAAGTCCTAGTCCAGATTCCTTTCTACCTCTGGCTGTCTTGGTGTTTCAGCTTTCTGGGCAGTAAAATGGGAACAATGGTATCTTAAGTTCTGTGAAGACTGCATGAATCCACATGTGTACCTATTAGGTGCTGAGTAAAATTCTTTTCCTTCCTGCTATCTAATACTTCAGTCACAGAGCCATACCTGGGCCCTCAGGTTCATAACCACCTGCCACACAAAAACAAACCAGCGTTTCGGAATATCACATCCACTCTTGGCAGCCACTTCTAGAAACGACAACTACAGTAAGATCTGTGTAACATCTTCCACATGGTGCAAGCTGCTTGGAGGTAATGCTGTAGATTCGGAGAGAAATGGAGTTTGCTTCCTGTCACTGTCCTTTCAGCAAGTGTCCCAACCAGCCTCTCACAAGGAGGAGCTCTGTAACCTAAGGCACAGAACATTAGTGCTACTTGCGCCGCCTTCGTGATCAGTTAAGGCTGTCAGGAAACTTCCAAGAATTGTAGAGCTCAGAAACTGAAATTCTCAAAGCAAATGAAAAGACTGAGTTCTCAAGGGTCGGTTGTTCCCATGGGAGCACATAATTCAGCTGATGTTTAATAAGTGCCAGATTTATCAGGATGCTTCCAACTCTGCATCTGATAAGAGGTGTCTGGGGAATACAAAACTTTAATTTCTCCTCCTGGGCATAAACAAATCGAATCCCACCACTCCCAGGCACACAGAGTTTGCATTATGTTTTGCTACTTGCCCAGAGGTCACACAGATAAGCTTGTGCGTGGCTTACAAATACATTTGAGGAAAATGAAATTCCCCTGGCAGCTGCAATAATTCAGCCCGACCACACTTTTTTTTAAGGCAATGCCTTCACAGGGATCTATCTTCCCAGCACACACTTGTTTAGATTTTTAAATGATTCCCACAATGATAAAATCATTGGTGCTCACCGTAGACAGTTTTCACACAGATGAGCTCCACGTAGAGCACTTAGGTGAGGCAGACCCATGGGATTGGCCCCACAGGTTCTAATGACACTCAAGCCACAGGCAGTTTTCAGGAACAGCAGATGTTTCTCCTGCTCTTTCCCCTGGGAAAGACATACAACATGTGTCCTCACGATATGTGAAAAAGTCATTTCTTTTTCCTCTGTGGTCCCATAGCACTTAGTTCTTGATGAGCTGGAGCTCATGGTTTATCTGATTCTCCATCTGCCTCCATAGCCTGTGGGATCTCAAGAGAAGACCGAGAGCCATGGTTCACTGATGTCGCACACTTCTGAGGTGAAGCCCAATGTCAGAGGTTCCAAAAATGTCAAACTCAGAAACTGTGCGTTAGCTAATAAATACCCATGATCCTGAGAATACATTCGTGTTGGCTTTCTGTGAGCAGAGCCAGTGAAGTCAAAAATCTAAAAACTGGCTATAGAAGAGGCTGAGAGATCATGTAGTCATTGTCCAAGGGGCTGGAGCCTTTGACCAGTGGGAAAAGCCATTGTTGTGAAAGGAAAAAGAGTCAGCAGCATAAGCCATTCAGACTGCTATGCAATCTAGGTCCAGTTTCCCTCAACCTCAGCTCTGGGAAACACCCTAGGAAAGACCCACAGAACTCTGGTGAGAGGTAAGTGCCCTACATCGCTCCCTTCACCCAGGATAGTCCTCCCTGGTCAGGGGCTCAGTGGCCATCTTTCTCTCCATTATGGCTTGCATCTGAATGCCTCTTCCTCACCAAAAAAAGCCTCATGAGTTCATAGGTGGGGCTTTTGGAAGATGGCTGGATCATAGGTATGTGATACTGGGATTGAGGGTGTGTGGTACTGGATGAGTCTACTACAAATAGGTTTACTATAGTTCTGGATGTGGATAATGGAAGCCCCACCCTGGATGTGGGTGGCACCAATCCATAGGTGTGTATCCTGGATGGAATAGAAAGAAGAATAGAGGGAATAAGGAAAAGAAGAAAGACAGGCTCACTACTGCTGCTCCTTGCTACTCACTGCTTCCTGTCTGCCCTGCCACGGACTGTTTCTTCTCTGTGATGCCCCTCACCATGCCACCCTACCTTCGAACCAGCCAACTATGGACTGAAACCTCCACAAACTGTGAGCTGAAATAAATCTTTTCTCCTTTAACTTGTGAGTGTCTGGTATTGTACCTCAGTGATGAAAAAAGTAACTAAGACACGCTCCACCAAAAAACTCAGAACTCAGCCTGTCTCTTGAAGCTGGTGTGTGCCTGCACCTGACAACCTTCTCCTTCCAGCAAGGAGGTAGACTCATGCCCACTAGTGTCACACAAGAGTGCTCAGTTTTCCCAAGGATCACTGGGATATGAAAAAGCAGCCTGGCATGGAGAAAAGCCCCACTCTCTGGGTCCCTGGTCACAAGCTTCTCTGTCTTTCTAGCCCCTGTCTCTGTCTTTTCTGTGTGCAGCATCTCCTTCCTGTTCTCTTTTCCCAGTTACCTTTACAGGGGTTCAGATCCAGAACTAGAGGGAATGGATAAAAGAAGTCACCCAAATATTTTATGTCACTCAACAGTTGACAACTGTGGTCTGTAATCATATTCCACAGTGAAATCTTGTTATTTGGTAAAGGATTGAAACACACACACACACACAAGGATTTTTAAGTAAAATAAAGATTTTTTTCAAAAACAGTAATAATGATTCCAACTGGTCAATTTGGGAGAAGTGCACCAAAAATACATTTTTAAAAACTCATAAGCAACCTATTATTTACAGAAAGACACCATATGAAAAAGATTCATCTTCAGGAAATCAAGGCAATGAATGGTGTTTTAGACTATCAAAGCCACTTCCTGGTGGTCTCCACCAGTCCAGGAATCTTTGTGAAGTCATGCAAGAGACACTTCTAAAAGCAGGTAAGAAAAATAAAACATTGTTGGACTGATAGAATTTTATATTACACAAAATGCAAGACCAGATTTTAGAAGATATTAGAGTCATTTGGTTTTAAAAATATATATTTTCCATACCCAATTTCAGGTCCAACTGAGAGGCAAAAAAGACTAGTAGGTGGAGACAAAAATGCTTTTCATTTTTGATCAACTTCATTGGTGGAAGTCCTTGAAGCTGGAAATTGGCCACATGTGCAGGGCTGCCCGTGGCTGCCCCAAGAACAAAGAGCACCTGGGACAGGCATGTGAAGAAGTTGCTACAGCCCAGAAAAACATCAAGGCCCTAGACAATCCAAGTGATGGGTTGCTAGGCAGCGGGATTGAAATTGACATAATCCTTCCCAGTATATAAATACCTGCTACATTGGTTAAGCAGTTCCTTCTCTTCCATCAGGAGAGTAAGGGCTCCACCTGACCCCAGCTTTGTCTCTTTTTTGTTTTCTCATTGTCACCTGGCCCTTCACTCCAAGAACCTCAAGGGCCTCATGGGTCATGGCACTGCATATAGAAGAGTGTGGCTTACATTTGCAACAACAATATGACCTTAATCAAAGTCCCAGAGTAGGCTGAGAAAATAGACTCTGAATACAGGAGAGTGTCCTTGAAAAACTCAGCATGGAGGAGCAAGTAAGAATTTGATTAAAGCAATCAAATGTCCTCTCTTCCATCTGCCTCTCCCCAGCACACACACACACAGAGAGAGAGAGAGACAGAGAGAGAGAGAGAGAGAGAGAGAGCACAGAGAGAAGCTGAGCTACTTCTTTATTCCACATTTCTTCACTTTCCCCATCCTAAACTTCTTCATCTCAAACTCAGTCTCCAATAACAAATTCCTTATTGGAGATGGGAGACCAGGGTGTTCTGCTACTAAAAAAATCCTTCTACACAAAAATGAGCATCAAGACTGGAGAAGAACAGTTCCTACCCATGTGGACTCTGTTACCATTCACCCCGTAACAGTCTGCTGAAGGCTCTCTGGGAAACAGCTTCCATCTTGGACCCTAAGGACAACAGCAAAGGAAGTGAAGGAAGCCAGTGTTTGTGGCGCACCTGTGTGGACCACGCTTACCTAAATCACACATCACCTGATCCATACAGTTCTGAAGGGAAAGTGTTAGTGTCCATGTTTTTCTTTTTACAAATGGGGAAACCATGGTGAAGACAGAGGCAGGTTTCCAGCCCAATATACAGTCATTTCCAGAGTAAAATAAACACCACTAAAGCGAGTAAAAGAACTCAGCAAAACTTATTGCCTCTACAGTTTAAGAAGTGAAGGCAAAGTGACCCTTGACATTTAGGTTGACGTCTTAGGATGTGAATCAGAAGTCAGTGGAGCCAAGGGACACAGCAGGGGTGACCCAGTGCAGGAGCTGGGGAGAGTAGTGACGGCTAAGGGAGGAAGCTGGGAAGCTTTGAACTGGGGACCTAGGGACCCCACTTTGACAAGCAGCAGGCGCGCACTAAAGTGCCCCCCTGTACTGGGAGCTGCTGTGTTGGGCCATTATCCCAACCCATCTCCCAAGGAGGCTGAAAGAGGGAAGTTGGTCTGAGAGAAGCACTGGCTGGGGAGGAGGGAAATGAGTCTGGAAAGCTTCCCTCCTTCGTTTCCTGTCCCTGGAAGCCGTGTGTAGTCACATTTCCCTCCCTCAGGTGGACACAGTGTCAATGAGCAGTAGTGGCCTCAGTCTTTCTCAGTTTCCATGATTCAAATCTGACTGCTGAATAATTCATTGTCCACAGGGATGCAGAAGCCCTCACCACAATCTTCCAAACAGGGAAGGGCTTGGCCCATCAAGTGCCGGGCTAGTGTATGCCACAATCACAGTTGTGTCTAAAAAAAGAAAGAACAAAAAGGCAAACTTGTATATTGTAGGAAAAAGTTAACTGGTCCTTAATAACACCTCTAACAACACCATTACTACTTATTACACATCTAACAACACCATTACTACTTATTAAAAGAGTTTGTAGTATCGTAATCAATAATTATAACAAGGACCAGTGATTTAGCTCAGTGTCATAAGCGCCTGCCTGGCAAGTGTGAGGCTGTGAGTTTGATCCCCAGTATCAAAAAAAAACCCAATAATAATAATTATCATGATTATAATAAAGCAGAGTTCCACAAATTATAGAGCTATCTCACATGTAAAATTATTTTCATCCTAATTTCATAGATGAAGAAATTAAAGCTTAGAGAATTTAAGTAATTTATCAATTCCCCCTTGTCATAAAGATAGTGAGTCAAGACTCAAGTTCCAGGGTTCTTCAATTAAAAAAGAAACTCTAATCATTCATCATGCAAAGAAATCTGAGACAAAATGTCTAGAAAATTCTAGAATGACCTTAATACCCCATCAACTGCTGCTCTTGTTTTGTGAGTGATGGTGAATATCTGTTCAAATAACTAAAACTTTTGGTAGCTTCTGGTTGTTTTTGTTGTTGTTGTCGGATCCATAAGAAGAAGAATTTTTATTTTATTTTTCCTTCTGTTAAGCTAGGATCAGCAGAGCAAATCTGTAACCCCAATACTCTGTGAGGCTAAGGTAAGAGGATCTCAAGTTTGAACCCAGCCTGTGCAGCTGAGCAAGATCCTGTCTCTAATTAAAGAAAAGAGAATGGGTGTGTAACTCAGTGCGATGGCCCTGGGTTCAATCCCCAGTACCTCAAAAAAAAAAAAAGAAAGAAAGAAAGAAAGAAAAAGAAAAGAAGAGTGACTAAAACCCTGGGCCAAGCACCCAGCTGGTTATTGTTTGTTATCGAGCTCTTTGGGAGCAAGCTCTGGTTTGTACAGTTGGCCACTTGCCACGATGCAATAACTCCCACATGGTCACAGGTACTGAGCAATGTGATGTCACTGAATAACACATCAGGAAGAGATGGGCAAGATCTGCTGTCCTGGGCCAGAAGGAACTGGTCCAGTACACCATTACCAAATGGAACCAACCCCGACTTAATAGCACATCTTATGGATAAGTATGCCAATGACAGAACTGTACAGGTCACAAGTGTGGGGCTCATCTAGTCAGGACTGAAAATGGAGAAATGGTCTGACTCCCAGCTGAGGTCATGAAGGAATCTGAGCTTTCATCAGAAAACTAACACCAGAACTGCCCATTTCAGGGTTGTAACTTGAGAGAGCCAATGGCCAGGGAGATGAGGTGAAGCGCCCACCACGCAGCTTCCATCTGCCCTCTCCGGCTCCTTTGCCTTCTCCCCTCAAGTCCTCCAGTCTCATCCCTATTATCGCCACCTTAATGGCCCCATGCGGAGTTAGGTTACTGCTTGTTCAACACTGTTGGTTTCCCTTAGCAGAACTCAAAAAGTCCCAAATCCTTTCATTCAATGCCAAGAGAGAGCGAGAAGCACTCAGAGTTCAGATGCTACTGTAGCTGGCGTGGTCCCAAAGCTCACAGACTCTGTCCTGCTGAGTGCTCTGTCTATGACACTGTCCCCAAGCCCCAAAGAGCTGGTGTGGCTGGGTAGCCCCTCCTGCTTCATCACAGCTAATGCCCAGCCCTTTCCTGCAAAGAGGCCACCAAGTGTCATCGCACCTGGGGCTGATGGAACCATCACACATCACCACGCCACTCAACACAAAGCACCGGGCTCTCAACATTGGGTGCCACCTGAAATCCCTGTGTGTTCTCTTTCCCTGGACCATTCTCTGACTGAACCATGACTTGGTCTCACGGGACATTTCCTCCCTTACAGGTTCGCCAAATTTTCATACAAGTATGCAATCGTCAAAGCATCCTAATATTGAGAATCACCCAGGGCAAAGATGATGGTGTTCATCACCCTCCAGATCAGCTGCCACCGCCATACCAGCTGGCACTGCAGCCCCTCAATGCCTTCGCTGGCACACCCACGTTTTCAGAAACTAGAGCACTGTCATTATTCCACATTGGGACAGAGAAGGTCTCACCTCTACTGTTAAAAAAAATCTTCATTGCTTTCCTTGAGAATCAGACCTATTTACTCAAATCAGTACTGTCTTGGTTACTTTTCTCTCTGCTGGGACAAAATACCAGCACCTCAAATAAAGGAAGGAAAGGTTTATTTAGCTCACTGTTTGTGGAGGATTCAGTCCACAACCAGCTGGCTCCAAGGCAGGGTGGCATGGCACTGGGCAACACTTCAAGGCAGCAGCCAGCAAAAGCAGCCAGAGCAAAAGGGTGAGGGGAGCAAGCCTCTTCTCCTCCCTTATATTGTACACAGGCCACCCCCACTGGAGGGAGGGTGTAGCACTCACAAAATCTCCATGGCCTCCTCTTGTATAAGACCAGGGTATTTACAAAGTAAGAACACTGACTCCCTGCTGAGTGTCTCAGTTTAACTTCTAAAACTTCTCAAGTTGACGCAGTGTATCAACCATAACAAGTACTCCCTCATGTGGCCTCTGGGCAGGCACCCGTGCACATGGGCATGTGTACAAGCGCACGCGCATGCGTGCACACACACACACACACACACACACACACACTCTGAAAGTCTTGTGGATGTTAACACCACTTTTCGAAATTCACTTTGACAATAGCCTTGAAATCAAACTTAGAGCCCTCTGAAGGTTGTTGGTGTCACATTTTCTTTTCCTCGCCCTATGTACTGGCCTTGGATCTTGACAAGAGGCCAAATTTATCATTGCCTAGGACATTCACAAGAGTTGCAGGCACAGTGCCTCCCCTTGTATACAGCTCTCCACACCACCCCCATCCCGCACAACCCCAAATACCTTCCTTACACTACTCAAAGCTCTTTTCACATGTACAGCTTCTATTATTAACCATTGCTACCCAATTCTTTTATGAAATGGCAGGAGAGTGAAAGGTGACCCAGGGTGGCCCGAGAACAGGTTGGGACCTCCCAGGAGAGGCTGTCAAGGCCACGACACGAAGTCAGAGACCAGGGGAGAGCTCAAGGGGACACCACACCCATTCTTCAGCTGTCTCTGCGTGTCTTTCCGCTAGCTGAGAGACCCCACTGGGTCGCAGTCACCGTGCTGACCCCAGGGTCCTCTCCAGATGTGCCAGGCACAGTCCCAAGTACACCACCCACATCTCCCAGCGTGGCTTTCCAGCGTGGCTGGCCTCACTCCCTTTACACTCTTCTTCAACACCATTCCACACGCTGACGCCTCACTCAAAACGCTCATCCCGCTTCCTCAGTCTGTACATGGAGTCCTGCTCTACTCCTTTCCTCCCTCTAATTCTCACTTTCTAATATAAAGCTATGGAGTTCACCTGTTTACTATTTACCTTTCCCCATCTGAAGATAAGTCCCTCAAAGGAAGGGATTTTTGTGCCTTTTGTTGATTAAATATCCAGAGTGTGTAGGATACAGATTAGCACATACTTGGCACTCAAATATCTATCAGAGAAGCAGACGCCTCGGAGACCACCTCTCCCTGCCCGTCACACCCCTCCCACCATGCAAATGATCTGCTCGGTAGACAGTGACGAGTTCTCAGCTTGACCGCTGGGTGCCCTCCTTCCTACTCCAGGGTCATGGAGATGGTGGCCCAAAGCACAGGTGTCACCATGAGCATGTATACGCGCAGGAATTTTAAATCTTGTCCTTTCTTCCAGAGCCGCACACACCTACTGTTCACAGCATCATCGGCAAATGCATGGAGAGTCAGCGGGCAGGGAGTGTGGGGGAGGGGCTCACGGGACGAGGGGGTGGAGCAGGCGTGCACGTTAGAGAGGACGCAGGTGACCCAAGTCAGCGAGGACATGCCACTGTGCAGTCCCTCTGCTGCCCCACTGGGTGACAGCAGATCCTTCTGTCGACTCTCAGGCCTCACTGAGCCGGCAAGAACAAGCGTATCCAAAGCTCAGCCTCTGCCTGACTCTTCACCTGGTGAGTTTGCTCCCTCTACACGCAGAGCTGCAGAAGCGCCGGCCCCTCACCGCCTCCTGGCTCCTTAAGGCGCACTCAGCAGAAGTGAACTGTTCAAGCCCCCACCTCTCTCTGTGAGCAGCTTTCACGAAGATCGCAAACGTATGCACCCCAAATTCTGCTTTAGGACTCTTCCTAGTCTTAAAGAATGTTCAAAGAGCATGCTTGCCTCTGTAGAAAATCCAGTGAGATCTTCCAAAATGAGCAACTAGAGATGATGAGTTTAGAAAGGATGAAAAAGACAAGATCAGTGTGCAAAGTCAACTCTATTTCTATATACTAGCAATACTCAGTTGGAAACTGAAACTTTTTAAAATAAAAGGATGCTTATAATAGCCTTTAGAACAGATAGATGCTTTGTATATATCTCACATATATGTTGGAAAAATGCAAAAGTAATTCAGTGAGCAAAGGACAATTTTTTTTTTTTTTTTGTCTTTTTGAGACAGGGTTTCACTATGTAGTTCAGGCTGGCCTTGAACTCACAGTAATCCTCCTGCCTCAGTCTCTCGAGTGCTGGGATTACAGGTAGGCGCCACTGTGCCCAGCTAAAGGACAATAATTTAAAAGGATGTTTATACTAACAACAAAGTAAATGAATCTCTCAGGAGCAAACATCATCAAATAAGTATATGAAATCTACAAAAAATTGCAGTGAAAAATCAAATCAAATTTAAATAAACAATGATTATAATATAACCATGGGTTGGAATACTTGATAAGGCTACAATGTCAGCTGACCCCCAAATTGACCTGTCTGTATCAAAGTCCCAGAGGGCTTTTTTGTAGAAACTGGCAATCTGGTTCTAAACTCTATCAGGAAATGCAAATGATCTGGAATAGCTGAAGCAAGTTTGAAAAAGAAGAACAGCTAGAAGACAATCACCATCTAATTTTAAGCCTTGTTGAAGCCACAACAATCAAGACAATGTAGTTCCTGAAAACACAAGAATGAAGCGAGCACTGGAAAAGATAGTGCCCCATACATATCTCATGAATGTGCACTGATTTTTGGAAAAAGTGCAACAACAATTCATCAGGCAAAGGATAGTATTTTCAACAAATGGTAGTGGGGCGACTGGATATTCATATACACAAAATAAACAAACACTATCTGAAAATAACTCAAATGGCCAAAGAAACAAATAACTACAAAACTACAGAATGTCTAGGAAAAAGCACATGTGAAAACCTTCATGATCTTGGGTTAAGCAAAGAAGATACAATGCCAAAGTATGATTCATAAAAGAACATAATATGTTGATTTGGACTTTACTAAAAATTTAAAACTTCTACTTTTTGCAAGATACTAATTAGACAATGAGAAAAAATTAGAGATTTGGAGACATTGGAGAAAACAATTTTCTCTGATTTGGAGAAAAAATGCAAACTTCTTTTTTTGAAGAACTAGTATTCAAAAAGAAAACTTCGGGATTTTTTTAAAAAAACAGGCAAAAAACTTAACCATGCATTTCACCAAAGTAAACACACAGGTGATAGATAAGCACGTGAATATGCCAACATCATTAGGGACTAAGTAGATATAAGAAAAAAAAACAATTTTACATCACTAGGTGCATTTTAAAATGCATCAAATTAAAAAGGCTGACCATACCAAGTACTGGTGAGGATGTAGAAGAACTAAGAGGAACACAAAATGGTATAAGCACTTTGGAAAACAACATGGTAGCTTCTTAAATTAAGTATCCTTCAATGATATGATCTAGCCATCCCAATTCTAGGTTTTTACCTAAGAGAAGTAAAACCATATGTCCACAGCTGCTAGCATGTTTGTAGCAAAATTTATGGCCCGTGTCTGGAAACAGCCCAAGTGTCTATCAACGGACAGATGGATAAACACACTGTGACATATTGTTATAATAAAAACAGAAGAAGTGTTGATGCATGCCACAACAAGAATGAATCTAATAATTATTTAGAGTGAAAGAAGACAGACCAGATAAGATATGTATTATATTTACACAAAATTCTAGAAAATGCAAACGAATCTATAATGACAGAAAACAGATCGGTGGTTGCCCAGGGAGAGGAAGATTCGGAGAAGGGTAGGAGGGAGATTAGGGGCTGAGACATATGCTCATTATTTTTAGTGTAGTGATGCCTTCACAGATACAGACATATGCCAAAACTTACAAAGTTGTGCCCCTTAAATACAAGTAATTTACTTTATTAATTGTACCTCTATAAAACTTCTTCATTTCAAAAAACAAAGAACAACAAAAGTTCTAATAAGATGCCAGGGTCCCTGAGAAAGTGCACACCTTAAGCTTCACCAGGTATACCTCCCTGAGAAATGAGAAATGGCCATTAAGGACAGACTTCAATATTTTTCCAAAATAGGCCCAATGGCACACTTACTAGATAGCCTGGAACACTGGCGGAAGTATTGACAATGGCATGTAATGCTCCATCTACTCGGAGACACTTTTTTTTTAACTCAAAGGTGACACTTAAGCCCACATAGAAGGAAATGGTGAGTAGTACCTGGCTTGGAGAAATGTTTTTCACTATTTGGGCCCCTTGACATTTTATTTCTCTCCTCTTTCCACCTAGGTCCCTAAAACAAGAATTACTGAATTACAGAAGCAACAGAACTATTCCCTGAGTCCACACAGCTCACATTAACCTCTCCAGACTTCTTCGAAGCTGGAAGAAGCGACGCCCAAGGGAGTGGCCCTATGCCTGAGCCTGGCCTGTGGTGGGGAGAAGGTCCCATTTGGTGCCACTGTGACCATTAATCGTTATATGTCAGCTGGATTAAGGAACACCTAGCAGATTGGGGAATCACACTTCCGGTGTTCTGTGATGCATTTCTGGAGACGATTGGCACACAGGCCAGCAAACTGGAGGGGTGGGAGGACCAAACTGGATTGTGGGTGGCACAACCCAATAAGTTTGTAGCTTGGATGGAATAAAAGGGAAAGAAGAAAAAGGAAGTCGGCACGCTTTCTGGAGCACTCCATTCTGCTCAAGCAGGCACATCTTCGCAGCCGTCATCTGTGGACGTCAGCCTTCCAGCCCAGACTCGTATCAGTGGCTCTCCAGGGAGCTGCAGGCCTTGTGCTGCTTTTCTGACCCCTGTTGTTCTGTGACTTCCGGTTCTTGGACTGAGCAACTATGGAATCCTCTGGCTCTCTGATCCTGCAAGACTACCTAAATCCCCTTCTAAGAAATCCCCTTGTATGATTTTACATATATATATATCCCATCAACTCAGTTCCTCTACAGAACCATAACCAATACCTTAATTAACCTTCAAAGGGCACTTTTGTCCCCATGAAGAAGTTCTTGGTTTGTAGAAGCTCAACTCCACAATTCATGTCAACGAGGCAAGTGCTACTGCTCAACAGCAGGCGGAACTCAAGAGCTGCTCAGAATAGAAACAGATAAAAGCCTGAGTTTTTCAAGACCGATTTGAAGGGCCCCTACCTCATGAGCTTGCTAATGCATGACACCCACCGCCACATGGGTACCCAAAACTCACGACTGCCCACCTCAAGCAGGAGTGGTGGGGAAGCCAAGGATGACACGGTATCTGTCTGCGCCTTCTCCACCCGGAAGGTGAGAGGTTTCTGGCAGAGTGGGATTTCTGGAGAGGGGTCATACAATTGCTGGGGAGGTCATTTCAGAGCCTGCCTCCTGGCAGCCAGCACCCTGACCCCCGGGGACACAGCCAGCGTGCTCCGGCGTGCAGTGGGAGCCGGCAGCGTGGCCGGCAGCGCCTGGGCCACCCTCACTCCTCTCCCGCTCTCCCTGCACCAGAGACAGAGGAAGCTGACCTGGCGCAGAGGCACCCTCAGAACAGCGTCCACTTTCCCCACAGAGGATGCAGCTCACTGATAAGGCAGCTTTGAAGTGCTGGCCAGGGGCCGGGAACCCTGGGAAGTGTCTTTGGAGAATATCTGTTTCAGATTACGCCTGAGTGTAGGAAGCCACTCGTGCTAACTTTAGCCTTCGTCTGCCTTCAAAAGAGGGGCTGAGGCTGACTCATGTCAAGCCTGTTCCGGCTCAGTCCTAAACGGCAGGCCCATGAGGCTGGGGGGTCATATCTGGGACATTTTAATCTCCTGTGCTGTATCCCAATCCTACCTGCATTCCTCTCCACATTTCCTCACTCCACGTGTGCTGCTCTTAAAACAGACACGCTCTATGTCTCCTTTTGCAACATTTACTCAGAAGGTCTTTCGGCCACGGAAGCCTAGGTCTGCCTGGCAATCGGCTGCCCACCCGAAGCAGTTCGCTAGAATCCTGCTTTGGTTATGCATCTGGTGAAACGATGCACCCCAGAACAGACCGAGGCATCTCTCTCGTAACTACAATGCAGGATTTTACTACCTGGGGAGTTGATTTTGCTAAAATCCATGCTGCCTAACCTGTCAACCCATCCAACTTGACACGGGCTGGGTTGCTCCTCTCTTGAGCAGCTTCCTGGCAGCCTGACTTGGCCGCCTCACTCAGCACTTCCCGCCTGCGGTCCTCCACCCGTAGGTCCCAGCAGACCCGCAGCCTGCCAAGCACAGCCGCAGTGAACAGGTGGTTGGGGTTAGCTTATGGAAGCGTCAAAGACTCGGGCTGCTTCAGGAGGCATAAGCAAACTGGAGATGTGCAGTCGGGTTTGATTGTGAGCCAAACTGTCATTCCTGGTGCTATCTGAAGGGGGAGGTCAAGAAAACATCCTTGGTTGAGCTCCAAGGCAGTTCTAAGGAGAGCTCGCTCCCAGGGCAGGGCAGAGAAAAGACTGGCCCCTGAAAGGATAAGACAGTCTGGGGTGACCTCAGAGCTTCATATCTCCCAGTGTGGGCTTGGGGAAGCGTAAAGCCAGGCAGGCAGCTGCTCCCTCCTCACCTGCTGAGTAACCAGCTTCTCTGGAGAAACACGGGCTGTGATGATAGCTGTGGAGGTGAAATGTAATTGGATGCCTGTGGTGCTTTGTGGTTTCACTAACATTGCAGGTCTAGGGCCAGTGGTCTGATCATAGGTTCAGAGGATATCAGTGCACAGTGTACTGGGGGGGAATCTCCTTTTGAGGGTTGCAGCCATTGTTGATTCCCTATGGTCTTGTTTTGAGGTCCTATGTCATTTCCATTGTTTTGTTGGGTTGGGTTTTATTCCTTTGACTTGTTTGATTATGCCAAATCTGATGGCAGGAGCAGCTTTTTCAAAAATGGTAAGATATATTATGGTAGCAATTTTGGATTTACTATTGGCTTGTTTTGAAGTCCTTTATTGCATTCATTGTTTTATTTTTGTTTCTATTTTATTCTGTTCTGTTTGATTTTTACTGTGTCTGAAGTTATCTGCAGCTATTTTGAAGACATCAAAAGGCATTATGGTAACTATTGTTGATTTTGTAATGTTTTGAAGTCCTGTGTCTCTTACACTGGTTTTTGATTAGTTTTATTCATTTTGTCCTCTTTAAAATTAAAAAAAAAAAGCTTCCACCAAAAAAGAAAAGAAAACCATCTCTGCCATACACACATGAACCTTCTCCCTTGTCACCATCCCCTCACTGAGCCAGTGCAACAGCTACTGACCGCACTTATACTGATTTAAGTCTCACGCACTACCTAGAGGTGATTCGATGTCCACTGCAGAATAAGCATGGACCATGGGCAAATCCAACACCACTTTACTTAAAGGGCTTAAGCAGCCTCAGATTCTGGAGGCTGGAATCTTGGAGGACCCTTGGAGTCCTAGATTCCATCCTCCAGTTACAGACCATATGACAGCTGCCACTGCGGTACAGGAGTCAACAGATAGACAGAGGGAGACCTGAGACGTTGGCTGCTGACTGTCCCTGATGGCCAGCAACCTTGGATGGCTCTGCAGCGCCCTCCACTTCTATGCTGGAGTGCACCAACAATGATAAGCTCCACACGAATCCTGTCACAGGATCGCCATTGCTCAGGCCCCCTTGCTGCTCTGTCCCACTTGAGAAACTGATTGATTCCTCTCCATGCGTTCCATAGGGCTTTAAACTACTGTTGCCTCTGCCCATGAAGAAAGTCAGCCTTCCGTCAGCTTCACACTTCCAGACCCAGCCCAGCCCGTTCCCAGCCCCTCCCCTGCCCCACCCACCCCACTGAAACTCTGCCCGGTTCTATTGCCACAGCAGAGGTCATCAGTTTCAATGGTTCTGACCACCACTGGCTCAGCCAGGCCTGGGTGCATTGCAACCACATACAACAGAAGACCTGGGAAATTCCACACACATGTAGGAGCCCAAGGGCCAGAGTCTCATAGCTAGACTCTGACAGAGGTCTCTGCTCATCATTGTGCTGAACCTATGTGCAGTGGACAGCATGGTGCCCAGGGTCTGGTCCTGTCTCATGAGTTTTCTCAGACAGATCCTGCACCAGAATGTGGGGAGGGCCAGGTGCTCTCTGATCATTCACCCATGTGCTCGATGAGGAAGATATATTCATTCATTCATTCATTCATTCATAAGTCCACAGATACTCCCTAGAAAGAAGAAGAATAAATACTTCTATGTACTTTTCCATGCCAAGTACTCACCCACAGGTTTTACTGTAATCACCCTACTTCATCCTCATAGCTTCGTGGCAAGGTGGGTGCTAGCATCCCTGCTGCATGTGTGAGGAGCTGAGCCCTGGATCCAGAGTCTGTGCCCTTCCGCTAAGTGTCCACCATGTGCTCTGCACAGGACAGGGCACAGCAGCTCGAGGCCTGACGTTGTCCTATGCACCATCCTGTCTAGGAAATGAAGCATATTAAAAATCACTGTTGGTTAAACAACATAGCAAAACACTGCAGATTATACTAGAAAGGGATTATACTAGAACTTACCACAGGAGACTATTAAGGACTGCTTTTCTGGGAAAGTGGCCTTTCAACTTTTTTGTTGTTGTTTGTTTTGTTTTGTCTTGTTTTTGTTTTTATTTTTTGGTACCAGGGATCGAACTCACAACCTCGCGCCTGCCAGGTAGGCACTTACGCCACTGAGTTAAACCCCCACTGGCCTTTCAACTTTTCTGCAGGCTTCAGAAATATAGACTTTGCCCTCAGGGACACAGAGAAGTTCTAAAGCTCCAAGCCTCCTTGATTGCTTCTTAAAGCTACTCCCATGGCACAAGGGCACCACGTACCAAATTTTGTCTAATATGTGTAGACACAGTCCTGATCCCTGACCTCAAGAAATGCATAGAACAGTTGGGGAAATAAGGCTCATGTTCCTTAATTGATGTTTATCCAAAACAGAAACAAAAATAATATCAAAAGAGTAGTTAACACTGAATGTTTACTATAAGCCAAGAGCTCTGCAGATGACTTCCTATTTAAACATCATAAAATTCTTTAGGATGAATTCTTCTATTGTCTATTTTTTGCAGTTAAATAAGCTCAAATTCAGAGAGGTTAGGACACTTCACCAAGTAACACAACTCCTAACTTGAAAAGCTGCAGTTAGAACTTGGGCAACTCCAGGACACCCACTCTCTATGGTTTTAGGGCTATCAGACTCCAATCCCTATAGCACACCAAATGAGGAATCTTGGAGAAACAAAGCTGAGATAGTTGGGTTTGCTTCTGCCAATAGTTTCATTACTAGAACAGTCTCCCAATGGCACTGCTGTTTTCTGATTATTAAAGAAAAGCCAGAAGTCTTGATTTCTTATGAAATCTAGTTATTTTCAGAGTAGACAACAGAGTTTTAAAATGTGTGAATAATATGAAAGGGATATTGTTATGGGTATGGTCCTGTGGCCCCACCAAGTCTCACGTAATCATGACATGGACACAGTTGAGTCTGGCATTCATGATTGGTTTGTTGTCTAGCACTGGGATTGGTGATGTGAGTGCTGCACCCACCCAGGGGTAGAGCTGACATACAGTGTAAGGGTGAGAGGAAGGCATGTTCTCTTTCTCTTATGGGTTCATGCCTTGCTGTTTGGTGGCCACCATGAATGGCTGCCCCACCATACCGCCCTGCCTTGCAGCTAGCTGAATATTGACTGAAACCTCCAAAAACTGTAAGAAACAAACCTTTCCTTCCTTAATTTTGGGCATCTGGTATTCTGTCTCAGCAATGAGAGAAAAGTAACTAAGATGTAATTTGGTACCAGAGGAGTGGTTGTTGCTATGACTAAACCCAACCATGTGGTTCAAGAGCCTTTGGAAATGGCTTGTGGAAAGAGCTTGGAAAGGTTTGGAGATGTCACCTGAAACAGTGGTGCTGGAACATCTTAGGCTATTCTGTAGGGGAGATTCTGGTCAGAGCTCAGGAGACCAGAAGGCAGAGAGAGTCTGTCGATAAAGACCAGGCTCAAGAGGTTTCTGCTGGGAAGAAGGACTGCACTGGTTGTTGAACTCCACACAATGTGTATTACAGCTTGGCAGAAAGTTTGTCTGCATTCTGCTCATGCCTAGAGACTTTGCCTGAGATTGAGATTAAGGACAATGGACTGGTTAATCTGGCAAAGGAAAGTTCAAGGCAGTCAAATGTTGAAGCAGTGGCCTGGCTATTGTTGGGGGCTTTTAGCCAGATTTATATTCTGAATGAAGAACAAAGAGCCAGCAGGATGATTTAAAACATTTTGAGTTTGACCAGGAAGCTGTGGACTATAAAGGTAGAGCTGAGACCTAGATTGCTGAGAAGGAACAAAGAAATAAAAAAGATGGCCTGGGGCCATCCCAGACAACAGTGGGTCTCCACCTCTTGCAGCCTTAAAATGACAAAAGCAAAAATGCGTCAGAGCTCCATGTTCCAGAGTGGCAATGGAGGCCACAGGAGATTCCAAAATGGTGGTGGCCACACCAGATTCCAGAATGGCAGCAGCATGGAGAAGCTTTTCCTCACAATCAGGTTCAGAGAGTTCAACAATCCAACCAAGAGAGAGGAAAACCTGGCTACTGCTCTAGCTGGCAGCAGACCTTGGCAGCATCCACACAGCACTGATTTTAAGTACAAGGAAAATAAACAAATTCTAAAGCTAAGGCAGATTCCACCCTGGCTTCAGAGGGCAATATGTAAAGATGCAAGGGTGAAGCCAAGGGTGCACTGAAAAACCCAGAAGTTTGAAAAAGACAGGAATGTGGATCACCAAGAAAATCTGCGAGAGCCAAACAGAATGAGCTTAAGAGAGAAGCTATGAAAAATGGAGCCCCTGGAAGTGCCACAGGGGTGGAATCACTCAAGCCTTTTGGAACTTTCAACCAAATTGCTTCAGATGCTAAGTGTAGAACTCCAGGATTTAATGTTTGCCCTGCTGGATTTTGGACTTGTTTTGGTTCTAATGCTTTGTATTTCCATTTGTAACTTTGGGAATGGCAATGTTTGTCTTGTGCTTTTGCATTTTGGAAGTGTTGAACTTGTTTTCATTTGTACAGGGGGCTACAGTTAAGTTTGCCAGAGATCTTGGAGGAGATTTGGAACTTGGACTTTTCAGCAATGCTGAAACTGTTAGGACTGCAGCAACTCTTAGAAATGAACTAAATGTCTTCTGTTTGTTTTTGTTTGTTTGTTTGTTTGTTTGTTTTTTGGTGGCACCGGGGATCTAACTCATAACCTTGCACCTGCCAGACAGGCACTTAAGCCACTGAGCCAAATTTCCAGCCTAAATGTCTTTTGCATAAAGGATATACATGAGTCCTTGGGGAGTCAGGGTTGGAATGTTATGAGTATGGTCCTGTGGCCCCACCAAGTCTCATGCAATCATGACAGGGACACAGCTAAGTATGGCATTTGTGATTGGTTTGTTGTCTAGCACTGGGATTGGTGATGTGAGTACTGCACCCACCCAGGGGTGGAGCCCACATACGGCGTAAGGGCAAGAGGAAGGCATATTCTCTCTCTCACACCGGTTCACCATGCTGTTGCAGCAGCCATGAATGGCTGCCCTGCCACGCCACGCTGCCTTGGAGCCAACTGAGTATGGACTGAAACCCCAAGAACTGTAAGAAATAAACCTTTTCTTCCCTAATTTTGGGTGTCAGGTGTTCTGTCTCAGCAAGGAGTGAAAAGTAACTAAGACAGATATCAAGTGCATCCTGAAAACCACATCCAGTTTTCTGGCTACCAGTTCAGTTCCACATGACCCCATGTGACTCTTAACCTAGGAGAATCCCACAAACTCCTGGGGAGAACAGATGCATAAACAAGGGCCAACTATTCTGTTCTGGAGGATAAGAAGAATCACAAATATGGGCACTGCACCTCAGAAAGATTGGTTATAGGTATCTGAGGCAGAAGTGTGCACACAAAGTTTTGCAAACACAGGCTTTGGGGTCGGTGAGTTGGGAGCTGGTGAACAGCAATCCAGACAGAGAAGATAACACATAGAAAATCTTGAGGAGTGAAGAAGACTGGTGTTCTTGGGGAACAATAGTAGCTTGAGGTCTTCAGCACTCTCAGAGAACTTGTGGAAGAGTAGAGAATGGCTAAGGGTGTCCAGTAGGCAGGGCAAGACTTTAGAGGATTTTGTGCACTCTGTTGAGATGGTAGCACTTGATCTGCTGACCCAAATGCATGAATGAGTAATTCATCAGCTAGGCACTTCACAAAGATTGCTCTGGTTAAAAGAGAGCAACTCGAGTGACTCAAAAAAGAATTGCAGCACTCAAGAGGAATGTCAAAGACCTGAACTTCCCATAGAAAAGGAAAATGAAAAGTTACAGATGTGATCAGAAAAGAGTCAGAAGAGGCAAGTGGTAAATTGCATATGGCAGCAAAAAAGAAGAGATTGACCCTCAATTATCTAGCCTAAGAGTTTGGCTTTTTCCTATACAAAAATTTACATGCAGTGTAAGACAGCACATTACAAACAAATTCTCAAATAAAATTAAATAGTAACAATGAAATTTATTGGCTCTAAATAAATAGTTCAAGACTGGATGACTTTATTAGGGATCTATTTATAATCTAAACTCCAAAGATTCTCCACAAAGTAAGGAAATTGGAGGCAGGTTACAATAAAAACTCCAAACAGATACAAAGCAAGTATTATAAACAAAACCAGAAAAATGAAAAGTAATCTAGGATTAAAGAAGAAAGGTGTCAAAAAATGCAAAGACAATGATCACTCCCCACAAACATTAAATTAGGCCAGAGTTTGCTGGCAGCCAGGGCAAGAGGACTCTGTAAAAGGAGGCCAGCAGCTATGTCGTGGAACTTAATGATCACTCTTAGTCTGTGGCACCTAAACCCAGGATTTAAATGCCCTAGGCCTAAGTTCCCTCTTGAAGAAAATAAAGAAAATAATCTCTTTCCTGGAGATGTGTAAAGCACCATGCTCATCACAGGCCTTCAAGAGAGCATTACCAACCTGCACAAGATGAGCCTTCTGCTGACATTCAGCTCTCCAAGGAGCTGATGCTTCATGAGCATGGAGAAAGATCAAGGACTCATACCCAAGCAAATGTCAAAATGGACAGTGGCTCTGTAAGCTAAGAACAGAAAGCCCCAAAATATGGAAACTTTCATTGCTTTCAGGGAGATCTGTGCATCTATTTCCAGTTGAGTGGAACCAAAAGCTTGCAAACTCCTCCAGATGAAGCCTGGCTCGTCCTCAGTTTGGGTTCCAGTGATAAAGCCAGTGCAGCACTGGGCAGTACCACCAGCCCTAGGCCAGGTTCAGGAAAGACAGGGGTGAAGACCAGGAATAGCTCTTCTCCCTTAAGCCTCTTCCTGTGTGGAACCCTGTCCACAGTAGAACCTGGTCCAGGAGAGTGGTTCAGGGGAGTCATGCAGATTCTGGACTTTCAAGATGGTCTCTGCTCAGCAGCTATACTGCTTTTTTAGTCCAGTTACCCCATAAGCCCTAAGACTCGTATGTTTTAGTGGAGATGACCTTAGAGGGCTCCTACCTGAGCCTCCCATCCAATTCTGAACTCGCTCTTCCAAGTCCCTCTGCATCCTTGTTGAACTCTGCACACACACTGTCAGTGGAACAAGGTTTGCTACCAGGTATCCACTCCAGAATTCTGAAAATCTTTAAAAGTTTGAGACCTCCATGGAATGACTCCAGCTTCTGATACAATGGTACCTCAGCTCATGAACTCAATTCCCTCTATGACTCTGACTCCAAACCAAACTGAATGAGAGCTGAATCAAATTTCCCCATCAAGTCAACACTGAATTTAACTATTGAATTTGATTCAGTTCTCATCCAGCTTGGTTTGCAATCAGAATCCTGGAATCAAGTTCATGAATCAAGGTACCACAGTGTACTTTCCTATGAGTAGTTCCGATAAATAAACTAATGGCAGAGTCAAGTCCTTCCCTTACCAGCTGACTCATTAGACCAGCTGAATATCTATTATGAGCCATGCATCTCATTATACATGGTGGGGAATACAAATGTGAACATAAGTCCTCTACCCTATGGAGGTTGCAAGCAAGAAAACTGGGGGAGTAAATTGAGATGCAGCTTTCTGTTTTGTTTTAGCTTTCAAAATTCTGTTTCAACCACAAAGCAATGCAAGATAAAACATAAAAAGCAATGTAGCACAGAATGCCACTCCACACCCCAGCCAGCATACTTCAGTTGCCCGGGTGACAGTTCCCATTACAGTTCCGGTTGCTTCTGTTTCCTAGAAACAGCTGGTACTGTGAAGCATAGCTGGTCACTATGATGCATATTGTAGGAACCAATCAAAGACAGCCAAGTACTCCACCTCTGTACCCCCCCTCCATTTGCGGGGAGGAGCCCAAGTCATTCAGCAAAGGCTTCCTGACAGAGGAAGAGGCAGAGGCCTGCTTGGGCTTCTTGCTCAGGCCCCGAGGACGGTACTGGACGGAGCCTCACGTGTCTTGGTAGCTGCTGTGGCTGGCTGCCTTCCCCAGCTGACTCTGAGTGATTTGGGTTGTTCTGCTGTGAGCCCATGAGGCAAGAAGCTACACAGTGCGACCCTGCCTCAAAAAACCAGGGCCGGGAGTTTGGCTCAATGGCTTACGCGCCTGTCTGGCAGGCGCGAGGTTGTGATTTCAATCCCTGGTGCCAAGAAAAAAAAAAAAAGCATTGGTTGAGCATCTAAAATATATCAGGAAGTTATTTAGATATAGAGAAGTAAGTGGGGGAAATCCCTTACTTAATAGGAGACACAGACATAAATAATTTACTACACTAAAATGTTAGAATTGCCATACCACCTGCAGTATTCTCTGTCCACAGAGAGGGAGATTTAGAGATGAAATGGGGTTTGGGTTTGGCCCTGGAGGAACAAAGAAGACAGGGCCAGGCTGGAGAGAAGGCCTTGTGGGCAGAGGCCCCAGCTTGGGCAAAGAAAGGTTCACTCCCTTGTGCACCCTGAGGAGCCCAAGGTAGCAGAGTTCCCTGGAGCTCAGAGGAGGTGGAGTTGAGGAGGCCTCCAGGGTGTCTTGCTTGGGCCACTGGAAAGTCACTGATTAAGCTGGGAGGCAGAAGAGGTGGAGAAGGCTAAAGTAGGCATGACAGTGGAGAGTGGGATCAGGGACCTCAGACTTTAAACCTTCATAATATCATCAACCACATGATATTCTGAAAACTCTCTCTGCCAAGAACTGGAGTTCAAAGTAAACTAAAGAAAGAAAGAAGGAAAGGGAAAAAGAGAAAGAGGAAGGGAAGGAAAAGAAAAGAAAAAGGGAAAAGGAAGGCAGAAAGGAAGGAAGAAGGAAGGAAGAGGAGAAAAAGAAAAGACTTGCAAGAGACGTACTATGAGCTCCCCATATTCTTTTTACTTCCCTCCACCTGAGCCTTGCCTGCCTGTCCTTTCCAGTGTCCTGTCTCAGCAGTCCAAGTGAGCAGGCTCACTGAGGTGTCCCCAGACACCGTCACAAAACAGGGAAACAGAGGAACAGTGTCTCAGTTACTTTTCTGATTGCTGAGACAAAATACCTGACTCTCCAAGTTAGAGGAGAGGTTTACTTCAGCTCACAGTTTGCAGAGGTTTCAGCCCATAGTCAGCTGGCTCCAAGGCAGTGTGGCATGGCAGAGGGCATCACAGAGGAGAAACAGCTCATGGTGGGCTGAAGACAGGAGAGCAGCAAAGCAGCAAAGTGGTGAAGCAGCAGCAGCAGCAGCAGCAGCCTGCCTCTCCCTTTTACTCCTTCCAGGCTACCTGCCTTTTGCGTGGTGCCACTCACAGGGTGGGCCTTCCTATTATCCAGCACCAGGACCATGCCAAACCAACTGATGGATTAATTTAGTAACCACGCACCCTTGATCCCAGCATCACATGCTCTCGATCCAGCCACCTCTGAAAAGTCCCACCTATGACCGCATGAGACTGGGGGGACATCTGGACACAGCCATAAGAGGAGTAAACAGGTGATGTTTGAATTCATAGCACAAGTCATTGGAGGATGCACCGTTAATACAAATCTGCAGGGCATTCTTGGATCACAAACAGGACAGCATAGCAGCTGTGGGACCCTGCTCCAGGCTGTCTTGAAGTGTGCTGCCACCTGCCTTCTTGGCTTTAGGACACCTAAAAGCTAGAATCCTGGTGCCTTTCGAACAGCGACCCTAAATCAGGTCACACATTTGCGTTTCCCTTCTGCCCTGGTTTAGTGTTTATATCTGTTTCTTCTTCTGCCTGTTCCCTTGTATGTGCCTCAGTTAAAAATCCTTTTTTGGTACTTATTCTCCTCAGGTCCAGGATAGTCAAGGTAAACTGGGTCAGGACCTCACTGCTTTGGGTCAAGTGATTGAAAACAAAAACAGAGAAGAAGGCCTCAGGAGAGGGCAGATATCACCGGAGTTCACAGCATTGGGCCAACCCACATGCGTGCATCTGTTTCTGAGCCTGAAACTGAATGCAGTTTTATGTATGCCTCACTTTCGGGTTTAAAGCCACTTGAACTGGATAACATACAAGACAGACATCTGACTCTTGCTCCAATGCTCTCCGGAATGCTTCTTTCATTAACTCCCAAGGATGTCACGGGGTGTTGCTGTAAAGGAAAGGCACATCTTCCACAGAAGAGGAGCCCATAACATCTGCCTCCCATCAGCCTGACCAGAAGTGGATGGCCAGGCTCTGCGGGAGACAGCGCTGGACCCTGGTACTGCAAACACCTTACACTAGTGCAGTGATGGTGAACCTTCTAGAGACTTCAGTGATAACAAATAACCCACTGCAGCACAAGTGCCTTAGCTTTGCTGCCCCTGCACTAGAGTAAGGGGAGTGAATAGATCAAGCAACACACAGACATTGTCTTTTGGGTGCATGGTTTATTCACACATCAGTTTACACAGTAAACACTTGCTCAGTAAGCCACACACGAACAGGTAGAAGGTCCCCATCTGGGCATTCATACACATGAAACCAAATCAAGCCCAAGTTCAGGTCTAATTTGAGGCAGCTGGGAAAGTACACATTTCCACCAGAGGTCTGCAGGATTTACTCCCTTGAGCCTTGATTACTGGCTTGTGAGCAAAGCTTAGCTGATCACTGGAGAAGATCACATCGAATTAGCAGCACTGCACTGCCTCTTTCTATGTGGTTTCTGTGGTCAAGTCCACCTGTCTCATCTGTCACACTAGCTGAGGTAACCAGGTCGTCGGTTCTTGAGTGTAACCAGTGAGCCTCTTTGAGTTCTGCTCTGTTAGAGTCCTTGGAGTTCCCCACCTCAGCTTCAGTACACTATGACATCATTTCGTACTCAATGCTCCTCACACTCAGCCAGCTGGGAGCCCAATAAACTGTCCGAGTGAACTCTGCTGCCTGCCTGTTTCTCCAGCCTCGTCCCACATCACCTGACCTCATGTCTTCTCCTTCCAGCCCACTGTGCAGGTTTACTGTGAAGCCAAAGGTGCACTGGAGACCCCAGAAGTTTGGAAAAGCCAGGAATGCAGGTTGTCTCAGGAAAGCTGCAAGCAGGGAGCAAAGAAAGTCTAAGAGAGAAGTCGTGGGAGCTACAACCACTGGAAGTACAATATCGGCGCAACCATCCAAACCCTCTGGAGCTCACAGTGTGCCACAGATCACCTCAGATGCTGCACGTGGAACTACAGGATTTAATATTTTCCCTGATGGATTTTGGACTTGCTTTGGTCCTAATTCTTTGTATTCTCCTGTTTGTACCTTTTGGAAGAAAATGTTTTTCTCATGCCATTGAATGTTGGAAGTGTTTAATTTTTCATTTGTATAGGGGGTTGCAGCTAAGAGTCTGCCTTATATCTAGGAAGAGAATTGGGACTTGGACTTTTCAACAATGCTGAAACTGTTGGGATTTTGACAACTCTTGCAGATGGACTAAATGCCTTTGCATAAAGGGATGTGCATAAGTCTTTGGGGGGACCAGGGGCAGAATTTTATGGTTATAATGTAATATAGTGTTGATAGATTTAATACTGGTTCTTAAGGATTATTAAACCTGTACCATAATGTTCAAATTGTGAACTGTTAAGAATAAGCATGTCTTTGTATCTGGAAACTGGTTTAAAGAAATGTGTCTGGTTGCCAAGTTGACAAGAGGTGGATTGTCAATGCACAAGGTATGTACCATTGTTGCCCCAACTGACATGTTTTCAAATTTCGTTTTAGTTTTTTTTTTCTTCTTCTTCTTTTGTTTTCTCCTTGAAATAAATGGATTTCAAGGGGAAAAAAGAGGTGGATTGTAATGGTTGATACATTGTGTCAACTTCAGAAGTCTAGAAGTTTAACTAAGCAACTCAGTAATTCTACAACCTAGGGTGTGGAGGACATGCCTTTACAGATACAGGATGTTGTTCATTGTGTCAACTTGAGAAGTTTAGAAGTTTAGCTAAGTGACCCAGCAGGAGACCAGGGTCATCACTTGGCAAACACACTGAGCCTGTGCAACAGGAGGGCACACAAATGGTGTGAGTGCTATGCCCACCCAGGTAGTCTGCTTACAATATAAGGGAGGAAGAGAGGCTTCCCCCACCCACACCTTTTTGCTCTCGTTGCTTTTTCTGTGTCCTGCCACCTTGAAGTGTTGCCCTGTGCCATGCCACCCTGCCTTGGAGCCAGCTGATATAGACTAAAACTTCCACAAACTGTGAACTAAGTAAACCCTTCCTTCCTTAACTTTGGGCATTGGGTATTTTGTCTCAGCAACAAAAGAAAACTAACTAAGACAGAATTCAGTCAGTTTTATGTTATTCTTCTTTGCATCACCAAGGAGCTGTTGGATTGATTTTTTGTAGTCCTTGTTACTTTTAAGAAATCTTTCATTTTATGATTGCTAACTATAATCTTGTCTTTTAAAGGTGATATTCTCTCTTCACATTGGTTCATTCTGTTGCATAGACTTTCAATAGAATTTTTAATCTTCTGGATATCTAATTGAACTTGTTTCATGGATTCCACTTCTTTCTTATGCTTATCATTCATGGTTTCCATAATTTTCCTAAGCTCCGCTACCTTTTATCTGTATCTTCTCTAGATTCACTAATCATACCTTTCATTATGGTCATCATCTCTGAAATTATTTGAGAAATTATTTCTGATTTGATTTTTTTCTAGAGCCTTATTCATCTGCTTTGTTACTTCTGCTGTTACCACCTCAGAGAATTCAAGTAGGTGACTTTTGGATTGTTCCATCTCATTGAGCCCTAGGTCTGCTTTTGGTGAACTGGAAGTCTGCAGTTGCATCTTGCTTCCATATCATCTCATTTTTTTTTGTACCAGGAATTGAAGTCACAACCTCATGCTTGCCAGGCACATGCTATGCCACTGAGCTATATCCCCAGCTTTAGTTTAATTCTTGCACTGATGTTTGTAAATTGTTTATGGTAGGTATCTTTATTGCTAGTTTTGAGAACTCTTAGAAAATGACTTCTTCTCAAAGATGTCTTCCAGATGTAGATGGCTTTTGTTTTTTTAGTCTGTTGCAAGATCCCACCCCTTCAATTTATTGGGGATGAGAAATTGCTGCCTATTTGGCCTAGCCCTTGGTTCTTTGGCACTGGCCTATAGTATTGTTTATGACCCTCAGTCTCAGTTTTGGCATACAAGGAAGAACAACTGATTATCACAATTATGCCACCTTGGCTGAAGTAATACAATCAATAATAATGATAGCATCAAAAACATCCTAGAAAATGACAGATTGCAAGAACTGCTAATTTGCTACATCTAACCATATGAACAAGATTTTTTTTTATTTATGTAACAAAAAAACAGAGAATTGTATGCAGTAAATATCCCTCAGTATAATTATTTTATCCTCAGGGGAGAAAGTTTAAAAGGGGTTGGGGGGAAAACAGAGAAATAGAAGAAGAAAAATGGATTAGTAGTAGGGTTGGAGGACAAAGGAAGATTACACAAACTCTGGGAACTAGTGAAGAAGACAGGAAGAAAACAAAGAAGGAAGAAACAGAAATAAGAGCAGAACAAAACAACAACAAAGCTAGAAACAATGTTCTCATTCACATAAAAACAAGAAAAAATAGTCAAGAAAAGGAGAAAAAAATTTTTAAAGTTTTACAATTTTTAAATTAAAAGTAAAGAATACAAACAAAAAAATGTCCATTTTAGGGCATGTCCCTGCTGCCCCTGTTTGACAGAGAAGGCAGACAGTGCTGATTGATCCCAGCAAGCCAGAAGCAGAATTATGGCAATGGTAGATAATCCCAGCAGATTTGGGCCTTTAGTTCCACTAAAGTTCAGGCTGATTCTAGCTTCTGGCTGTGACGCTGAGATCCGAACTTTTCAGCCCACAACACTCCGAATGCGTCCTTCCAGGTTGAACTCAGCTTCCTAACCTCCTGCGGGCTTGAACTTGATTGCACCTCACCCTGACACTTGGAGCCACTAGATGGAGGCAGCCCACAGCAGATCTGAGTTCTGGCTTCAGTTAGCACCTTTCCAAAATGGCTACCGGCCAACTGCCCTCTTCCCATAGGAGCCTGAACCCGAATACCTCACCAGCCACTGCAGTGCACTGTGTCCACTGCTCTGTTGCACTGGTGCATTTCTCCATGGTGGCCTCTAGGGTCACCAGCGGTCACTGTGCCTGTGCAGATTCGAGCCACCACCCCACACCAAAAGCTAGGGCTCATGGAGAAAGCACCACTTGCCACCTCCCTCTTCTGAGGCATTGGTCCCTCTCTTTGCTCTCCTCACGGGCTCTAATTCTTGCTCCAGACTCTTACTGGGTCCCAGGAACCCACTTCCCTCCTCCTCTTCCTCACATTGCTATATTCCAGTGTCTATATTCCAAATATCAGAGACTTTCTCTGCTGCTTACCATTCTGCCATCTTCCCAGACATCCTCTACAGGCTATTTTAAATACTGGTGGCAAGCTAGATTCAGCTCATGGATCATGATTTTCCAAACTCCCTCCTGGACCATAGTTAGAAGCCACGGAGAAATGCATAACCATAGGAGAACAAGCATGTGCAGTTCCCATTGGCTCAACAGTTATTGAACAGCTGATACATACACAGGCACCATGCCAAAGAATTCATAGTTATTTGGAGATCAAGTGGATTTACTGAGTTAAATTGAAAAGATGCCTCCACTAGAATCCCATGTGACTTATAAAGTGATTTCACATGTGCATCAGTTAAGTATATGCCATTAAACTGCCCCCCATGAAAAGTACCAGCACCACATTACAGAGCATGTTTCAAAAGCAAAGGAAAATAACCCTCAGCATCTGCTCAGTGCTATATTTTTAAACATCCATAACTTTGTTATTTCAAAACCAAATTTCTTCAAACAAAGCAAAGTACACATTCCTCACTCAGAGTTATGTACCAAAGATGCCAAGTCTGAAATTCCCAAACAAAGCTGCTTTTGAGTAATCTGAAGACAAAAAAGCATTTGAAAAATTTCTGAACTGTTGGAAAAATACCATTTTCTTCACCTTTAGATAACTTTGAAATGGGTAAATGGACTTACATTTACTTTCCAAAATAAATCCATTTGAGGCTGAAAGTAAGACAGAGAAGCCACAGAAATCCTAATGGATTCCATTAATGGTCAATGATGCCAGGGACTTTAGAGAGAGAAACAACAAGGAATCAGAAAATTTGGGTTTCTAACTCCTAATTGGCCAAGACCCATTCTCATTATTGTACATTCCCTACAGAAATGGGTCCCAAGTAGACACCTGGTAGGATACTGGAGCATCACTGCACTGAAGTCTGTGCCAATGCCAGGTCCACATTGACCTGGAGGTAGAAGTCTGAGTCCAAGCCAGTCAAAGAGGGCTCCCGCCAAGGGCAAGTCAGAGACCAACCAGAGTGAGGAGGGCGCCCATGCTGGGGAGAAATCACTGTGGGAGGCCGTTGATAGGGTGGACAGTGATGGGAGGAAGAGGGCAGAAGTAACGGGGGCAGGGGATAGTTAGGTACCTATGGGGGAGAACCAGTGAAATCAGTACATATGTAAGGATATAAGAACCAACTTCCCAATGGGGAGAAAGAATTTGTAAAAATGGAAAGGGACAAAACCAGATTCCACCATATGATTTTATGTGAAAATTGAAAGCATCCATGTGAACTCTTGGTCTCTCAGTAAAGATGCAAGTGTAGACATTGTTACTATTTGGATGTGGTTCGAGAGTGTCCCCCAAGACTCTATTATTGAAATGTAACCCCCATCATGGAGGAGGATAGCTAAGTGAGTCCTCCAGCGATCCCACAGACGCACCAACCCGAACAGCTCATCATCCAACAAAGAACTGAGTCTCATGAGCCACCATAGTGATGGACTAGCACAATCCCTCCTGGGAGGTTTGAAGGATGGAAACTTAATCTGGTATTTAGAGATTGGGCTTCTGAGAAGTGACCAGGATTAGATAAGGTCATCAGGATAGAGCTTCCATAACTAAACACCAGTGGCTTTTTAAGAAAAGCAAGAGACATCAAAACACACAAATATTCTGAGGGTCGCAACCATTGTGGATTCCCTATGGTCTTGTTTTGAGGTCCTATGTCATTTCCATTGTTTTGCTGGGTTGGGTTTTATTCTCTTTTGTTTTGTTTGATTATGTTAAATCCTATGGCAGGAGAAGCTATTTCAAGGATAGCAAGATATATTATGGTAGCAATTTTGGATTTACTATTGGCTTGTTCTGAAGTCCTTTATCACATTCATTGTTTTGTTTTTATTGTTTCTATTCTATTCTGTTCTGTTTGATTTATACTATGTCCAAAGCTATCTGCAGCTATTTTGAAGACATCAAGGGGCATTATGGTAACTACTGTTGATTTCATAATGTTTTGAAGTCCTGTATCTCATACATTGGTTTGTTTTGATTGCTTTTACTCTGTTATCTACTTTTTAAAATTAAAAAAACACACACACAAGTAAAGTCCTTGACTCTCACCACATGATGCTCTACACTGCCTCTGTGACTTGACCAGCAACCATGCTCTCACCAGGTGTAACCCTCCACCTTGAACCAGAGCCATGAGTCAAAATAAGCTCTTTGCTTCATTACTTATCCAGTCTGTAGTATTGTGTGATTAGCGACAGAGAGTGGACTGATAGAGATGTAGATGTGTGTCTATGTATACCCTACAGCTCAGTCCACTGAGATGGCCTGGAGCAGCACCACTCCAAAAGCAAACAGCACCCACACCCTCCGATCTTCACTTCCAAATGCCTGCCTCCACCAGACACCATCAGGATCCTTGGAGACACTACTAGACCTGGGACAAGTAGGATACAAGATGAGCCTGCAACCAGAGGCAAAGGAGTGCTCAAGGAATCCTGGGGCCATGACAAGGGACACAAAAGCCAGATTGAAGGAGTCCACCTTGGCCAAAATCGGGGACAATCTGAGCATCAAAATGATGAGAGTAAGGAATGATAACCTACTGAATCACTAGGAAACCAAGAGTCTGTTTAGATACTAAGTAATAAACTAAAAGTTTGATGAGGAATGAGTTTTACATAATTTCAGAGTAACTCTATAATCTGTGCATTCATTCTAAAGAGGAAAGGAATGTTACAAAGAAGAAGTCTGGTAGATACCATCTCCATCAAGCTATCAAAAGGACTATTAACAACACTGGGCAAACTGAAACAGTGCCCCTCCTGGAAGGACATAAGGACCAGGATGAGAAGCCTTCCTCCTTCTCAGCTCACAGAATGAAGGCACTACGCATGGTTGTGAACCCACAGTGACTCTGACGCTTGTTTTAGCCAACGAAGTGACACACATGGGTGACACACACCATTCCCCCTGTGGATAACTCTGAAATGGGTGAGTAGATTCACATTTATTTTGAAAATAAATTAATCTGAAGCTGAAACTAAAAAGAGAAGCCACAGAGATCCTTCATGGATTCCACTGCAGGTTTCAGAGCTACTATGCGATTGACTAGTTCTCTATTTTCATGCTGAGTTGGTGGGAATCTGTCAAGATAGAACCTATGTTGACCTCGGTCCCCTTGGGGTAGAAGATTAGAGCTGGGCAAAACCAGTTAAGCAAGTGGGCATGACCTGTCAGTCCCTGGGAGGAGGCAGGGAGGACACAGGATCCCGGTCAGGACCAGCTGGCAGCCAGATGCCTGGGAAGGTTGGCTCAGCAGGAGCTGGGGGCAGGCGAGGCTTAGGACTCAGTCCTGATGTGTTTGTTTAATATTTTGACCACTGCACTGTGTTACAACCAGCTTCTTTTGTAAAGTCGTGTTCTCTATTGTGCACCACAATCATCATTATTCTAACAAGGCTTCCGGGCTGCTAACAGGGTGTAGGACACAAATGAGCTTGAGACCCTCTGTCCTAAACCCAGATCTCCGTGACGGCGTGGATTGTGCCTCCCTCTCTGCCAAGCCTTTAGAGTCTAGGACAATGCCCAGCATTGTGAAAATAACAAACACTTAAATCCCCAGCCTCTAAAGTGTGCCTGGCCCACGGGGCCGCTCCCTGTCCTCCATGGGAGTTTGCCCATGAACATCCCGAGCACTGAAGCCTCCCGTGCTGGCTCACAGCTCGCTTCTCCGGTCCCGTGAGTTGACTCCACATTCCAGCAGACTGAAGCAATGAATCATTCATCAAGTAGGCTGCTGCGTTATCAACAACCAATTTTTACAACAATGCAAAATCCTCCGTCACTCATAAATTCCTTCAAGATAAACACCAGGCCTTGAAGTGAGGCGCTGCCAGTTAGTGAACAATTCCAGCGGCTAATGAGCAGGTCCTAACGTCTGGAGTCCTCCCTGGGGAATTCGGCAGGGCTGGGGCGGGCTGTTCCTCAGCCACCCGCATTCCAGGCTCTGCACAGCACCTCATTTCAAGCCACCTGGTGAGGGCCAGTGAGGTGACCTCAGAGCTTGGACCCACCGCTCTGTGCCAGGATAATGGGTGATCTGGAAACGGGTCCTGGGAACCTGATTAACCCAGCCACCTGAGCGAACCATCGTGACCTGATGAGTGAACTCCAAGCCTCCCAGGAAGGGACAATGGGCTGAGAACAGAGGGACACACCACAGGAAGCCACGGGGAACAGGACCAAGCAGAGAATCCTTGAATGCCATCCTTGGTACTTCCCTTCCTGCTCACAATAATGCCTGAGAGCTTCAAAGTCACCACCGCCTTCCTTGTCCCACCCAAGTCCTGACCACTGACCCCTGAACCCCAAGCACACGACAGCAGACAGCACAAGAGGTCGTGCTCTGAAGCAGCCTTTGAGACGGCTGGCAGGGACACCCAGAAGAAAGAATGCAGACTTTGTACCACAATATATTTTGAGTTTTCTTTTGCCAACTTTATATAAGCTTTGCTTTTGATCCACCCAGAAGACCATCGGAATCCAGGGTCCACATCCTTTTCTTCCCCACAGCAAAGCCCTTCCTGCCTGGCCACCAGGCCCTGATGTGCTCCACAGGAAGGGGACATAGGCAGGACAGTGTGCCCAAGACACAGGACTGGACGTTCTGCAGCTCTTATTAAATTTAACTTAGATGAATGTTTTTAAAATATTTAAATCACTTTCTCTCTAGCTTGCCTTCAAAATTAGCTCTTAAAGTTTAAAAACTACCGCCAAGCAGTACCCAGTAGTAAGTAGCCAACATCTATGCATTGGATGTCTTCGTGATGAAGAAGGAAATGAATACACTAGCACTCCTGCTATACAACTCTTGCTAGGATGGATGTATCAGCTCAGCCCAGTATTGCCTTGTTCATGCAGGAAAATGGTCAATAGGGTCCTGTAATTTTAGGGGTTTGATTATTGATATATTTGTGCCAGGAATGTCCTTAAAACCCTTGGAAGCATAGTATATTTTGAAGCTGACACGAATGGATGAGAACTCGGGGAACCATGCCACAGGGGATAGCACAGATAGTGACAAAAACACACTGGCAGAATGGCCACACTCCCCAGGCTGCCCAGAACTGCTGCACCTGTCCCTAGAGTCCCCGTCCATCCCCAAGTGTGTCCCAGTTTGTACCTTCACAGATCAGGAAGCTCAATGTTGTTAAGATGACAGTTCTTCACCAACTGACCCAAAGAATTGACTAAACACCACTCAAAATTCCAGAAGGTTTTTCTACAGAAATTATCAAAGTAACTCTAAAATTCATATGGTGATAGGACCAGGAAGAACCAAAGCAACTTTGAAAAGAAATAGCAAAGCTGGAGGAGTAACACTTCCATGACCCAACGTACTATGAACTTGCAGTAATCATCATGGTGTGGTATGGATGTGAATACAAAGCAATTCCAAAAGCCCAACAGAATAGAGCAGAAGTTCATTAACAGATGTGTGTTGGCAAGGGTTCTCTAGAAGAACAGAATCAACAGAAAAATATGCATATGTGTAATTATGCGAGAGGATTGATTAGGAGCACCCAGGATTGGAGGTGGGAGCGTCCACAGTGCCCGTCTACACAGTGGGGAGCTGGAGGGTTCAGCAGCTGTTTGGTCTAAGAGACTGGAAGCAGCAGAACAAGAGGGGTCACGGGTGCAGCACCAGGCAGAGACTGAAGGCCTGGAGCTCCCTGGGGAGTCACGGGGGCGAGTCCACGTGGAAAGCCAGGGAGGCTGGAGTCCACCGTGATGGCAGCAGCAAAAGTCACCTGCTCAGATAGCATGGAGCTTGTCAAAGAAGGCAGCCTTCTTCCTTCTCTTTCATTCTGTCTAGGCTGCGGCCTTACTGGATGGTGCCATCCGCAATCAGAGTCTTCTCTTCCATTTGCTGACCTGTATGCCAGTCATCTCTGGACACACCCACAAACACACCTGGGACTATGCTTCACTAATCTGCTGGGTGTTCCTTAATCCAGTCAGATGGACAAACACAAGTGAATGGATACACGATCTCCGGTGTATCCTAGCAGTGGAACACTGCTCAACAATAAATGTAAATGAAAAGCAAGAAACTACTGATACAACACTTGGTTTGAGTGGGACAGACTTTGGGGAAAGTCTTTGGCAACTTCTGCTCTGGGGAAACTAACAAATTAAAGCAAAGTGATGACCCGTTTAACTACACAGCTTAGCAGAAGGCTGCTCTTTCCCTGCACCCTGAGCACTCTCAGCCTCTCCACTTCTCCAGATGACATTAGAGGTCCGAGAATCTCTGGCCCACAGATTGCCCTCGTTGCGGTCAGAGGAGAAGGCAGAGTTCTAAGCCACCCCCATCAGACCCTGCGTCCTCACCCAGCTAGTCTACGAGGTGTCCCCCACCCAACCTGCCCGGGCCTGAATGGCTGGGCAGTAGCCAGTGGGTCCGTCCTCTTGACCACAGAGAGTAACTGAAATCGGCACCACAGCTCACAGTCCCCTTCCCCCTGGTGTGAATTCCTCTTACCTGGCCGGCAGCTTTGTGTAACCAGCGGATGCTCTGTGTATCGAACACGAGGCCCCGTGAAACCCAGCAATCCTTTCTGTTGGAGACATTCCTTCCCCCACGCCTCACCCGGGCAGTTGGCAACGATCCTAACTGACCCCCGATAGGCATCAGAAACCAGTTGCTTCTCACTATGAGTCATCTATTCTTGGAACTAACCGCAAAGGACGCACGTGCTCCATCATGACTCTGACTCTGAAACAGCACTTGTTGATCTTTCATCTTCCCCCCTTGCTTGACTCTCTGTCTTGCTTATCCATCCCCACCTATCACTTTAGCTCTGAAAAAAGAAAACTGGATTGTTTTTCTTTCCTTCATCCCTTCCGTGCTCCAAATCCCCAGCCCTGGAGAACAGCAAACCACAGCTTACCTAGATGGAATGCAGAAGAAATGTTTTCTTTTTCATATTAAAATGTCCTCCCACCAATTAGGTAAACACCGGGCTGCTGCAGAGCTGGTATGCTCCTGCAGAGAGAAGCGGGTGCAGAGCTAGTGTTTTTCAGAGTCCTGTCAAAGCTTCAACTGCATGCTAAGGGAGACGAAAACACGGTGTGTGTCTGTCAAATGCCAATGCAAGGGCGTAGGGGGATGGCCAGTGTCTGAGGCTGTGATTGAACAAGGAGTGTTCTTTTCAGGAGCTCCTGGGGTCCTCCCTCCACACAAAGGCCCAGGATGAGACCAAAACCTGTGTCCCTGGAGACCCAGCGATAACAGGCTGACTTCAAACAGCGCTGCAGAGAGGGTATGGATGTGGTCCAGTGCTTTGGGAAGTGCTGAACCAAAAGTGGCCAGGTCGGCCTGAGCCACTGGGATCCATCAGCCAAGAACTCAGCATCCACGTCCCTAGGCTCGTGACCTTCGCAAGCTGTGAACCAGAAGGGTGGGACCGGGAAGGTGCAAGTGGCTGTGTTCAGTTCCCCTGTGTTTCGATACAATCCGCAGTGAAGATCTCACATCAAGTTTCAGGGTTCAGAAAGGCACCAGGGCTCTGATGTGGTTCAGCCAAAAGGGCCGGTGGCATGCCGGTCCTGCTCTGTGTTCAACTTCCTTTGTGATAATGAGACTGGGTCCAACTCTCTCTCCATTGCCCCAGGAAGGGGGCAATCTTGGTTATTCAATACAGCACCGAAGAGGACTAGACTACCAGGGTCCCCGTGTGAAAGTGCCTTGTGACACCCACAGGGATTTAGTCCATTATTAATAAAAACACCCTACGGCTTCCGTTCCCCTAACCCAGTTTCTGAGTCTGTGGCTCCTTTTGTCCGCGGCATCCAAGGGTAAGTTAATTTTATTAAGAATATTTTTAGAAAGCTAGGATGTCAGAAATTGACACTCCTCTCTCTCCAGCCCTCTATTCTTTAACATCATTAACTAGGGGCCAGCCTTGAAGGCAGGTTGCACCTTTTTTTAATCTAATTCTGCGGATAGCATTTGCTTTCGATGGCTGCCAAGGAGACAATCTGGCTCTGGTTACCTTTGAAGAGGAGCCTGTGGTGATGAGTCAGGCCTATGCTGGGAACGATCCGGGGCAGTGACTGAGCACGCGCAGCCGCCTACACTGCGGGTCACGCAGGGCCCATGCGGAGCTCGCGGACCCTGGTGGGAGCCGGGCGGTCTCTCTGCTGAGCCCCGGGGAGTTGTGTCAATCCCCGTGCAAGGCAGTCACTGCTCCTCTTTCTGCATCTGAGAAAGCAAAACCCGATCCATAAAATCGTGCAGCGCTCTTGCTGCCTCTCCATCCTGCAGGGCAGAGGTTCCGTCCCCCCAGGAAACACAGCCCAGCCGGCGGGCTTGGCTGTCACATTCATCCTCAGGACCTCCCCACCACCGCATCCTCAGCAGCCACACTGGGTACCGGGCACTGAGCTCAGGGCCTTCTCACCAAGCTCCATCCCCAGCCCTTTTTGTTTTTACTTTGAAACAGAGCCTCACTCAGTCACTAAGTTGCCCAGGCTGGACTCCAATTTGTGATCCTCCTGCCTCAACTTCCCAGAGTGTTGGGATTTCAGATGTGCACCACCATACCCCGCTAAGTGCCAGCTCTGGTCAGCATCCACTCACGCTGAGAGCGAGAGTCCCCATGCCAACCAGCAGCTGCCCTGCCCCCCCCGACACAGAGACCCTTGGGTGCCCTGCTCATGGGCCCAACACCAAGCTCACGTGGCACAGCATGAGACTCACCTGGGGCTAACTTAGGAACATCAACTGTCGCCCAGGTTACAGGGCTCCCCTGCCCAAGGTGCAGGGATAGGAAGTGGGCAGTGTAGAGAAAAATTACATGTAGAAAATATTAACCTTTCGTCCAAAAGTTCATTACTCAGAGAGAAAGACAATCACCTCCCCCCACCCCAGGCTCCCTCCCTCCCTGTCTGTCTCTCTCTCCCTCTCCCTCCTGGAATTCTGCCTGTTTCTCCTGGAACTAGAAGCAGTTGCATCAAAAGAAGCCCTTCAGAATGAGCTCCCTTTTCCCCTGAAGTTGGGGGCAAGACCTGTGACCCTGTCACTCTCCGTGCAGCACCAGGCTGAGGTGGGGTGGGGTATGGCAAACAGGCTCTTCACAGTTCCCCTGTCTGCCACTCTAATGCGTCTTCACTTGACAACGGATGAATAGATTTTCTTTTGTGGGGTAAGAATAGGTGAACTTTTTCCTGAATTCCCACTGGGTCAGGCAGGGACAAGTGTCCCAGGCCCCTCCTCTGGGAGCTCACACCGTGGGAACCAGTGCCCTCCAAAAGCCCTGAGAACCACTCAGTGTGCACCCCACGGGCATCCAAGTGTGACCGCAGGGCAACGCCCTGAGTCCCTGCCCCAGGAACAGACAAGAGGGGCTGCTCTTTATGAATAGATTCACGACCCCTTGTCCCATTCCTGAGAACAATTTCAAAAGAATTATCTGCTGTAGCCAGTTTCCTAGGAGAATCCATCTCCTCTCCCCAGGGAGATTTCCACCCTTGCAAACCATTAGAGAAACTCAAAGAGCAAATTAGCCATCCGCTCCCTTGCCAGTCCCAGCTCACCACCTCTATCACGCGCTCCGCTCAGTGGATCTGGGGCCAAGTGTCCGGCTCAGAGCTCTGCAAACAAAAGCCTGAGTGCGTAACTCCTGAAGACAACCGTCGGACAGGGTCCGCTGCTGTGTCTCCCATCTGGTGCCTGCTGCCTCCCAAACGCCGCCCTTGGCAGACAGGATGGTGGGCAGGGGAGTGAGCGGGGGGTGGGGGGGGCACTAAAAGGTGCAGTGGGACCACCAGGGTCGTGGGAGGTGAGCATCGGTCCTGGGTTTTGAAGGCCCTCAAACACTATTTCTGTTCCATCTTGGTTTCATCCATCACCCCTGTTGTTTATTTCCCTGCCACCTTAGTAGCTATGAGCTGTATCCAGCCACTACCAGTCAACTGCTGGTTGAGAAAAGAGTCCTTTTTTATGACTCTATTATTTGAGAGCAGCTTCAGGTTTACAGCAAAATTGAGAAGATTAGATGCAGCCCAGGCCACCCCGCGGCACAGTCTCCCCAGTACCATCACCCCCACTTTCACTTTCCTTCCACCGCAATCCACGTGATAAGCTCACTGTCACCCCCGGTGCACAGTGTACGTTAGAACTCCCGGGTGTTGTGCCACGTTCTGGGTGGGGACAAACAGACAAATGCTTATGGACAGGTGTTCTCCATTGTAATACACTGAGAACTTCCCCTTGGAGTCACTGGGCATCCTACAAGCTGAGTGATGCACCACAGCAGCACAGGATGGTGGGAACTCACAGAGGGACGAGTGGCAAGCCAGACATCATACCCCGCCTCCACGCTCAGATCCTGTCCCCCAGGCAAAGCAGCTCACTGCCAGCTTCCATGGTCTCCTCTGGAAAGTGGGATGATTATGCGCTTCTGGGATGACTCCGATCTGATTAAAGTTCTAGAAGAGGCCCTGACAGAGGGTGAGGGTTGGTACATCACCTGGCAGAGTAAGTGCCACCTAGTCCCTTCCATCCTGGACGTACACACAGCCACAGCTTCCATCCCCCCGCTAACCGGCTTGATGGTTCACTTGTCTTAATTCTTTTATTTATCAGACAAACAATGCCAACCAGCAGCCCAGTTGGCCAAAATAGTTGTCATATTTAAGCACTAAACACCACAACATTAGTATGCTAAATTATAAAGACAAGATTTTTGCACAAAATAAGAGAAGGAAGGGCCAGAAAGAGAGGCACTATAAAAGCACAACTTTAACTGTGTACTCTCTGAGAAGACAGAGTCTTATTCTATCTTAACATATCATTATAATATAGAAGTTTAACTTTGTAGGAGCACATTTACCTGAATTTACGTGATTTCAGGATCATTACATTGAAATTCTCACTTGATACCTGAATATTATTCAAAGTGCTTTTTACTTTTAATTTGCTCTTTTGTGGGTTTTTTTATGGAAAAAAAATTCTAACAAAATAATAGGAGAACAACAATAGTAATACATTGCATATTGTTATCTTTGAAGTGGTTACCCAGAGTATAAGACATGGGCATAAAAAATTCTCCAATCGATATTAGTACAAACCTTCCTTTTCAATGAACTAAGAGACACTGCTAATAGTATAACTAACTTACTTTTTTTTCCTTCTTCCTTTCCTCTTCCCTTTCTCCTTTTGAACAATTTCTCCCCATTTCACAATATCTATTGTACTGTTTTTAAAAGCCTCTGAGGACTCCCTGCAATCAGTAAAATGGTCACAACTCAAGAATAAGAGGCTAGAGTGATGAGAGGTGTGTGCGTGGGCGCTAACTGGTGTGTAATCCTACCACGTCCCTTCAAAGCAGATGATTCAGGGGAATCTCTCCAGTCCCAACCCCGCGGCTGCCCACTCGTGGACCAGGGTAGCCGGCAGGAAGTGCAGTCGGCCCGGCTGAGCCTAAATCCTTGTAGGGCAGGCGTGACGGTGGCGGACACTGAGCACGCAGACTCTTGGACTCCATCTCAGAGCTTCTGAACAGAGTCTTTGAAGATGGTCTGGAAAGTAGCACTTTTCACATTTTAATAAATTCTAAGTGTGAACGCAGACCTGGAAGGTGAAAGAAAGGAAAAAGGCAGCACAGTACACTCTACTGAGAAGAGGCAAAGTAGAAACCACCCTAAGGGAGAGAAAGGATAACCGGGGAGCCGCCGGTTGTGCTCCTCACAAATTGGCATCTCCGGGGTCGCTCAGGACTCAGCGTCACTGGGACGATGACATTCACAGCACGACTCTGCTCTTCTAAAACAATTCTCAAAAGTTTACCAGACTCAAAGCAGAAGGGTCGAAGCAGACAGTCTTCCCTGCCTTCACATATTACTCCAATACTCAATAGAGTGTTTTTCTTAAGCCCTGAGGCTCTCTAGAGACAGAAAACCCTAGTGATGCATCCATTGGGAATGAATGCATCATTGTAGAAGATCAATTAGTTTGCTTTTAGCCATATAAAGATAAATAACTCAGAAAACACTCTCCAGATGCAAAGGTGGGTAATTGTTAAACATAAAGTTCCTAGCAAATAATTTCCTTAAATTTCCAGAAAATAGAATTAGCACCTTCTTCTAGCTCACTGAGAGATGTGGAGAGCGGGACTGATATTTACCAAAGGGGAGCCCCTCTTATTTTGTATTCTAACTAAAATTCCTGAGAAGGTAACTTAAAAACCACCACAGGATAAAATACTTTGAAATGAGAGGAGAAAATACATGATGGGAATCCAAATCCAGACTACCCATGAAATAGTTAGGAGTTTCATCTTGGTCATTAGGTCATATAACCTTGTACTTATCTCTTTTCCTGACCCTTTTTCCTATACTTTGCTACAAAGTCTAAACCACATTCTATTAACCTAAGCCAGCCCACAGAGGTCATTTATCCAAAACAATAAGATAAAAGTTGGGGTAGGAAAACTATTACAGAATTATAAGAAATTAGAGATAATAGCTGCTGGGGTGATCAAGAAAGATTTTAGGAAAGTGATATTTTAAGAGTCCTGATTTTAAAAATATATATATATATGGTGCTCAATAAATAGAAATGACGAAGGACGGATATTATAAAAGACAGCATCTGAGTAAAAGTATAAAGTTCAGAGATGAGCACAATACAGGGTGGACGTTCCCTTTAATTCCACCTACTCCTCTCCAACTGAGCCAGTCTTTGTCTTATATTCAGATGTCTTCACTGCTGTCCTGTCTCATCCTCTCGGTACCTTTCTTCACTGTGACTATTGCTACAATTTCAAAATGGTCTTTTCCACGCATTTTGTCACCTGTAGGCTAATATGTCTACCACTTAGCTTAACATAGACGAAAAACAAGATTGGATCCTCCAAAGCCTGCTCAATAAAGCCCTCCGTCCTTACTATGACACTACATGTCCCAATCTGCCATTCCACTTTCGGGTTTCACAATTTCTTTTCATACAGATACACAGAGGCTGTGAAATAAGCAAAGAAGTCAAGTAACAAGAAGACTGAAAATCAACTTAAAAGCCAGGAGTGACCTTTGACAGCCCAGTGTCAGTGAAGTGGTGAGTCAGTCACATGGATATGAAAAGTGAAGCCATAAAGGGGCACTTGAGAGGCAAGGGTGGCTAGTGTAGGTCAGTCTTTGGGGAAATCACCCTTAAAAGAAATATGAATGATAAGATGTGTTCCAGTGGGCTTGGGAGTGGCCCAGAACAAATCCTCTACCCAGAATCCAAAATCACAGCAGAGAAAGAAAGAGAGAAAGAGACAGAGAGACAGAGAGAACCACCTGCTCACCCGCAACCAGGGAAAAGGGCCTTTACAATGCCAAAGATCTGCAGTGAAATCTTGAAAATATTTATAAGAATCACATCTTTGAGCAGAAAGTCTGTTTCAGCATATTTTGTAAAAGGACAGGGCAATGTTAATTAAATATAAACTTACTTATTTATGTATGTGTTTGTTCCCCAACTTGTCCCTCAAAGAATCTAAGGCAGCCACAAAGTGCTATGCGCTGGACAAAAGCCACACATCCTGGAGTGTGAGCTGAACTCTCTTGGCCATCAGTCAAATAAGGCCCAAGAAAACAGATCATAAACAAAGTGCTCAAAGCACCAAGCTCTTAAACAGAAGGACATAAAATTATGAAGGACCATGATGAGAAGGGGCAGGTCGACCAGGTGTACCTGAGCACCGAATCTGTCCCACCACATCAAACGCTATGGCCCAGCTCCTTAATTCCAATCGCTGAAACATTTTAACAGCTGGGAATTAAAATAAGCTGTCAGCCAGCTCAAAAAGATTTTTTAATTCAAAATAAATCAGGCTAACAACCTGCAGATGTTTGGAAAGAAAATGTTTGGGTGACTCATTTTCAAAACCCAGTTCCCTAACTTGGCCAGTTGAGGGTTTCTGATGGCTACTACCTGCCCTCAAGTTCTCACCACAAGACAAAGTGTCGGGCTGGCACCCTCGGGTCTCACATGGCTCCACGGTGTTGTTGAGCAATCGTGAACGCCAACTGGAAAAGTAAACTAAACCTGGGACTCGCAGGGAGAGGTTCAGCCAGAGAATTCAACGTGTTATGGGGTCACTGGTTCTCCAGGAATCCTTCACTCCCTAGAAGTAGGCGAGATCTTCAGCTCTGCAGTAGCTTTACACTTAGATTTTCAATAACCTATTAGCCACAGCCTTAGAATAAGTAGAGATAATCTCACTATGGGCTGAAGAATAGAACAGAAAGAAAAGAAGAAACAAGGGAAAAAGAGATTGCAGGAAGAACAATCGCAGACACCTGGGAGTGACACAGGCATCGGTGGGCCCCATGGGAAGACAGCAGAGAGGGTGACCACCAACTGAGAAGCACTGAGGGCATCCAGGAAAGGGACCTTGTAGCTAGTGTATGGGAACCAGATGGTAATAATGCACATGTTCCTAAATTTGCCTCTAAAATCTGGAGATTGTTGGCCAATCAAAAAGAGGAGGCAGAGGTAACAGGTTGCTGCCAGGGAGAAGTGAGACTGCTCACCGCTTCTGCCCAGCCAGTATCTCCACCCCTCCTGCAAGGCCGCCCTTCCTGTTTGCCAATCTCCTAACCTACTTGGTGCATGTGTAGACTGTTCCATGTTCCCTTCCTGGCAATCTCACACAAGGACAAAGGCGATCTCCCGACACGTCTGTCTTCACCTCTCACCCCGAAAGTACAGCCTCCATCGTACTGTCTTTGTGTCCGCAGCACCCACGATAGGACCTGACTTATGGAAAGAAATTAGTAACTCTGGGCTGAACAGTCCAACTAAAATCGATTTAAGAGCAGGCCATTACTCTCTAAGGGAGGCTGGGGATATAGCTCAGTGGCACAGCGCCTGCCTGGCAAATGCAAAGTCCTGAGTTGGATTCCAAAACAAGTTATTCCCTAAGGGAGTAAACCTCCCTTTAAAACTCATAAATCTCAACAGTTCTTTAGATATGGAGTTGGTTTCCCAACATTTTGATGACTTTTCTTCAATCAGAATGATCTCTATGATCAGAAGCTGAAATAAGGGTAAAACATCATTGGCTAAAGTTTACTTGGTCAAACAAAGAAAGTAGGTTTCTCAGAAACATGGTTCATTGATTTCTACTTTTGGAGACCATTCACATCTCACTGAAACAGAAATACAATGAAAAGCAAAGATCGCCCCTGAATCCCTCTGAGCCAGAATCCGGCATCAGCCAAAGGTGAAAGGCCGCTGATGCTTGGTTAAAAGCAAGAGAAGGGCAAGGGCAGTGTGCTCAGTTGTGATGCTCTCTGCTTTCCTTTTTAATCAGCACACATCTGATTAAGAGGAGGACACAGTCCCGTCTCTGCCATCTACACTCAAGAACACTCTCTCTAGAGTCAATACCTTTGGTGTTTGAAAGTCAATCGACTACCAAGATTGCACCCCTTTCCAGGATGACCAATGAGCAAAAGGTTCTGCCTTCTTTCCCACATTCGAAAAAAAAAAAAAAAAACCACTTCCTGTAGCCCTGATGATGTCAAATCTAAAATATCCAAGTCCAGTGTCTTTGGCTTTACCATTTAGTAGCTACTCCACCTTGAACAGCTCATGTTACTCTATTAGTCATCCAAAATCACTTAAATCTCTGCTACCTACACGCGCCATGCCACAGACCAGATGCATTGGCTGGATGAACAGAAAAGGTCTCTGACCTCACAGAGTGTCACCTGGCTGTCTTCCTCTTGATGTCCCCTACTGGTAAACTTGGGCTCCTTAACAAAGGGTTCCAATGAAGGATAAAGGACAGAACACATGCCAGGTATCCTCGTGCGTAATAGGAGCTGATTCCATAGAGTCTGTTATGATTTATCAAATAAGTTGAGGTCTAAGTTCTATGAACTGGATGGTATAATTGTGGCTGCTATTATTTCAATTACAGAGAATTTTTAGAGCAGTGTCTTAAAGCCAGTGTTTTACAGTGAATTAAAAGTGTGGAATTTTATACACATCTGAGTTTGAAACACGGCTGTCCTGACAGTCCTGCCCTTTAGATTCCCCGTGGGCACACTCATGCCCCTGCTACGGCAAGCAGACGGCAAGCGAGCTCACCCACCCAGGGTTTCCTGGGGTCGTGAAAATCTGTGTGTTGTGGCACTGCTTTGTATTAGCTTTCCATCTGTGCTGGCTTCGTGCTCCGCTCCTAGGACACAGTAAGGGGCTTTGACCGTGTGTGTGTGTGTGTGTGTGTGTGTGTGTGTGTGGTTGAAGATTGAAGCCAGGGCCTTTGTACTGAATTACATCCCTGGCCCTGTTTTTTTGTTTTTTGTTTTTCTAATTTTGAGATAGGATTTCACTAAGTTCCTAAATTGTCTAAATTAGGTTCAAACTTGAAATCCTCTCACCTCAGCCTCCCAGAGTGCTGGGATTACAGGTATGTGCTACCATGCCCAGCTATTCATTATTTTTTAAATTATGAATAAGAGGAAAAAGCAGAATGTATTCCTGACATCTTCATCACTTTATGTACAAAATAAATCATATTAGAAGTATAACATTTAGTTGTTTCTATTCATTCATATTTCAGCAAATATTTTAAAAATATAATTAACCATTGTGTAGACAGCCATATGTGAGGCCCTGCAAGTGATGCAAAAACAATACGGAGTGGAGTGTAACTTAGCGGTAGAACAGGTGTTTAACATGAGTGAGATCCTGGGTTCCATCTCCTGACACTTCAGACACACAGGTTTTCAGACTTTGGAAGCCCCCCAAATGATGAAGATCGTAGTATTCAAACTTGTGACTTTAAAAGTTATGAGACAGAAGTTCAAGACCAGCACAGTGGTCCAATCCTGTAGTCCCAGCTAAGGCAGGAAGATTGCCTGAGCCCAGGAGTCCAAGGCCAGGTGAGGCAACACAGCAAGACTCTGGCTCCCGAGAAAAAGAGCAAGACTTTGAGCTGGCCAAGCCCGCAGCGTCTGCCAGCACACACCGCATGTGGAGCGTGTGCCGATTCCTCACCTGTGTGGTCTCCTTTCTTTCTTCAAACTTCTCTGTGATGTATTGCTGTCATCCTGTTTCATGAAGGAGGAGACTTAGTTCTGGGAAGCTTAAGCCACTTGCAAAGGACAACAGCAAGGCAAAGGGGGCCATTCGATGTTCTGCCCACTGCCGGAGGGAAGGAAACGATCCCCAAGGTCAAGGCCTCTGTGAGCGTGGTGCAGCCTGCGTGGCAGCGATCACAACCAGCACCTGCCACGGCTCATCCAAGCCGGGTGTGTCAGGGTGCACGAGAGACTGACTGCTCAGCTCCCGGGATGCAGCCGACCCAACTCTGGTTAGGAGAACAGAAGAAACACTGAAGGTCTCTCTCTCTCTCTCCCTGGCCCCAGTGCAGGGTTCTGAACCCAAGAATCAGGGCAGAAAGCTGCGTTGTGAAGCATGCTCAGAATCTCAGCCCATCCCCAAGCCGCCCAAGCACCCACGCCCCTAGAGCAGGACATCCAAGTCCACTGTGAATAACTGACTGGCCCTTGCCAGGTCCCTGCCCGGGACAAGTCCTTACAGGAAAATGGACCCCTCTGTGAGCCTCTCCTGCCCCTAGCATGAAGGGACCCAGCAGAGGAGTTGGGTTGAGAGAAGAAATAGTTTAATTTCCAAATTGTAAACCATTTTCAAATAAATGCTGTTTAATTCCCCCCAACAATTTTATAAAATACAAGAAAAAATGAGCACTCACAGGTCAAACGCAGTAGATGAATGGTATGGTTATAAAACCCAGCCAAAGAATTTTCAGCAGAAGAATGCATCATGAATATACGTTCCAAGATATGTCATACTTGCTGTAAGATCAAAATCACATGTAAAAATGATGATCAATTTCAGTTCAGCAGGGACCACTCCAGTGAGGTCTCGTGTAGATCTACAGGGAAACTGCTTCTCAGGAAAGCACATTGGAAACCCGAGAAAAATCTTTCCTTACTTTGAGGTTTTTGTTGTTGTCATCGCTGTCCTGTACAATGTACTAAGATGTCGGGTAATGTTTCTCAAAACCTTTCTCTCGATAAGTATGATAAATTCCACACAACTGTCCCTACGGTTAATTGTCCCACAGTACGTCTCACACAACTGTCCAAATAGTAAAACTCAGCGAAGTCATCTGTACAAGAGACCATAACATATGACAAGCACATAATCTTCCAGGGAGGTGGCTCTGCTCAGAGGCAGAGGGACGCGGGGACAGAGTGGGATCCAGGCTTCAGCTCCCGGAAAGGCCTTGAAGTGAAGATGCCCCATGATTCCAATGAATAAATAAGTCACTCATTTGTATCAGTATACATGGGCAAAAAGAATAGATAGATAGATAGATAGATAGATAGATAGATAGATAGATAGATCACAACATATGATAAATAAATTCTTTTTAAATTTTATAATAAAAGACACATTGGTTTAGTCCCCCTCCCTTCAAACAAGAATCCCATCGCTCTTGTCACTCTCTGAAGCAGTTCTGGAAGTGCCCGCCCATGAGGTGTGTGATCCTCTTTACCAGCTATGATCAGAAATACAGGGAAAGCTGCTGCTGAGTGCCATCCAACAGGGAGGCAGGCTCACAGAGACAGGGCACTGTCCTCGTCCACCTCGCTCACTGCTCTGGCACTGTATGACTTGTGGCTTGTCCCTAGGGTCAAGATGACCTTGAAAGGTAAATATTTCGAATCAGTTCAACAAGGAAGCTGTGACAGCACAGCTAAAGAAACTCACAAAAGAAGACTTACAGAGCTGCTTCAGAAGTGGCAAGAATGATGAGGTGTATGTTACACGTGGGGAAATATTCTGAGGGTGATACACAGCCGTACATCTCTTACCATAATAGATATTTTTTATTTGAACACACTGTATCTTTTGATCACATCTCACACATGTAGTTAGTAGAGTCACCCTCAAACCCTAGTGGAACTGGGGTTGTTAAACTGCAAGGGATGAGATTAAATAGCATTTGCCCCATCCCAGCTCTGCCCTCCCCCAATACACACAAGCACACGGATACGAGCAGCACGTAGTATAAACTTCATTTCTCAAGCTCCCTAGGAAAGAGAGGCTTTGGGGGCGAATTGCCAGAAACTGGAGAGGCAGTCAGATCAGACCCATGGCTGGCACAGCCCGGCGAGTAGCCTGGGGAAGGGAGAACGCAGAATGCCTCTTAGAGCCCAGCAAGGGAATCCAGTTACATCACAGGATGGGAAACCACTTCAAAGCCTAGATATTGGCAGCCTGCACCCCACAAAGGGTTGGAGTGAAACCCTACCTATTCCACCAGGCCTGCAGCTATGAGTTTAACAACTTAATTCCTCCACAGAGCCCTAGTTAACGATCAAGATCTCCATCTCTCCCTGACCCACTCGGCAGATTGAGTGCACTTTGTCTTTATGTACGTGTTTCATTTTTTGGAAAAGTATATGACTTGATGGAAAGAGGTATTTTTATGGGGAGGAAAATGCAGTATTTTTTCTTTTTAGTCCTGCCACCTGCAAGTCCTTCTACAGCCACAACCAATAGACACTGAATTGCTAGAAGGAAAAGAGGCAAGAAGAGAGGGCTGCACTACAGAAACAGGCAGAGCTCTGGGAATTTGATTTCAGGCCCAGGAATCTAAACTGGCTATCACAGACAGTAGTTCTCTTAAAAATATCCTCCAAGAACAGAGACTCGTATAGCTTGATCAGGATTGCGCCAGGGACTGCCTCACTCCAATCAGCATCCTGTCTCCTAAGGGTCTAAGGGTGTCGAGGGGAGTGAGCAGAAAACACAAAATTCAGCAAGGGGGAGGTCGTAGATGTGGGGGACAGGGAGGGCACGGGGACTCTGCCTCTGCTCAACTTCACTATAACCTTTCTGCTCTGAAAAAAAAATCAGATCAGTAAATTTTAAAAGTTTAAAATAGAAAAAAACAGACAGAAGTTCTACTCTGTCTGTCCCACATCCTCTCCATTCTTCCCCCCCACAACTGCATGTGCTGAATACCCCTGTGTCGCCCCCATGTTCGACTCAGAATACCACTCTTTTGTCTGACAACTGTTCAAAACCCATTTCCATGCCCAGCACCTATAAGAGAAAATGTCTGTGAATCAAATAGGTTTGTAAAAGTCTTTCCTAAGGGCCTATCATGTCTAGAGACATCTGTCATGTACCTGATTTTCCTAATTATGTATGTGTCTGTTCCATTTCCAAAAACATGACTTAGTTCTTGAAAAGTATTTGTTCTACCATACTTCAGGATCCCACCAGCACCTATATAGGCAAATACATAGATATTCAAGAAACAATCATTGGCTGAGTTTGCTCTGTGCTGCAGTTCAGATCTGCAGAGTCCTCCAAAGGCTTTGTCCACAGATGTAGACAGCTGGGTCCTAGGCTTGGTGCTATTGGGAAATGGTGAGGCCTTTAGCGGGTGAGCTCAGTGGTAGGAGTTAGGTCGTTGAGGGTGTGCCTTTGAAGAAGATCTTGGGACCCTGGCCCCTTTCTGTCTGTCTCCTCCACCACACATTCCTGCCATGATGTGCTGTGCATTACAGGCCCTAAGCAACAGGGCCAGTCTACCACAGACTGAAACCTCTGAAACCATGAGCCAAACCACCTTTTTCTTTATTCAGCACTTTCTCAAGTAATTGTCACTGAGGTGGAAAGCTAACACACCCTGGTTTTTATGATCTCCCACGGCATAAGACAGAGAATTTTCTTGTCTCATGAACAAAGACTACAAAACTGTATCTTACACATTTAGAGAGAAAAGAACAGTGCTTCAAGGAAGGGCACACGACATTATGGGAAAGAACTTCCTGCCTCCTTCCCACCAAGTTCTGAAGATTTAGAGCCATTAGCCAAAATCACCTGTGCATGTGACAGCCCGTCAGAATCGGGGTGTCCTAAGAAGTCAGTGCCCCACCAGGGAGATGATACTCCTCAAAACAAGGGCCTCTGTCCCAAGGAGTCTGAGGATCCAAGATTACACTGCCCCTGACTATGGGACAAAGAGCTCTCCAGAAAACCTGGAAAGGCTGAGAAACCCGACTGAAATTGAGTCAGGCTGCATCTCGATGACCAACCAGCCTGAGGCACAGTCTTCGAGCAGCCAAAGTTAGCCTTGATCTCCATCAAAGCCACTATCTCTGCTCCTGTCTCTCCTCTTCTTATTAGGTGTCCTCCAGCTCAGTCCTGGGTCCTGTCCACCCCAGTCCTGATGGCTTAGTGATGGCTTACATTCTCTAACCCTCTTTCTATGTGATGAACACAATTCCCTCCCTCTCTCTCTCTCTCTCTCTGTCTCTCCCCCTCCCTCCCTCCCTCTCCCTTTCTCTCTATCTCTTGCCATCTGATAAACTCAGCATAGCATTGTGAAGCTTTTGAGAAAAAAAGGTTATTTAAAGATTATTTCTTCTGACTCTCTTAGACCAGAGTCCACAAACATGGCATGATTTTCCTTGGGGCCCACAACTCAGTAAAAGCAGGCCCAGGACCCCCAAATCCCTCTGAATGTCAGTCTATGGTCCTTCCAGTCATACCATCCAATAATGTATCCAAAAGATATTCACTGGGCTCCAGTTCTATGCTGAACTACAAAACTGGGTTACCAGATATTATGGACTAATTCAGGCTCGACACTGTCCTTTAAATTGTTCATTTACTCAGTAATAATTAACAGATTATGCACCTCACGTTCACCCACAAATAACTGAAACTCAACCACTGTGATGGTATTTGTGTTTACCTGCCTTCTGTCACTGTGACAAAACACCTATGAATAGCAACTCCAAAAAGGACAAATTTATTTTTGGTTCACGGTTTCAGAGGGTTCAGTGCATGGTAAGCAGTCTCCACTGCTTTTAGGTCCATGGCAAGGGGGAAACACCATGGCCAGAGAGCATGGAGAAAGAAAACTGCTCACCACATGACAGCCAGAAAACAGAGTAGCAGTGGAAAAGTCAGAGAAAAAGGGACAGAGACAAAATACATCATTCAAAATCCACCTTCAGCAACCAGCTCTATCCAGGCAGGCCCAACCTCTTCATGAGACCATCAAGCTTTGAGCTCATCAGTGGATTAACCCATTGATGAAGTCAGAACCCCTGTGATCCAGTCCTTTCCCCAAAGCCCCACCTCTGAAAGCCACTGCAATGGAGGCCAAGCCCCTAACACGTGAGATTTTAAACCACAACAGTTCTGTGCTGTAGCAACTTAGCTGGTCTGGAACTAAGTTCCCAGATCTCCCACCTCCATCTGGCACAGGTTAGGTTATCCTCAAGAGAAATCCCCCTGAGACTCAGAAGCAGGAATGAATCAGTGGCCATCATGGTCCGGAAGTGGGCCACACCAGCCCCGGGTGCCCAACTATCCCCAGAGAATAATGGCAACCATGTCTCTCCTGCTCCTGAACCTCAAGGATGAAAACTCTCCATTTCCCCTGAAGGTGCACTTGCCCTGGCTCTCTGTGCTGTTTGAGGCCCAGGCCCCCACACCAACCCCAGCTGCCAGCTCTGTAGATCCAGCAACACAGGGTTTGCCAGGCCAAAGGAGCCCACGGCCTTCCTGAGCCTGCCCGCCAGGCCCCCAGTGGTAAGCTGTCCAATCCCTACAAGTCCCCTTGGTGCTTTTTTCTTGACTAGGGTATGGAGGCCACCCTCAAACCTTCTATAATCTAGTATTTCCAAAACGTGAGCAATATATGAACTCATTTTAAAAACCTGCAATTCTGTGGTGTTGACAAATTATTTTTACTATGACCTTACATAAATAGGCACAAATATTAAACAAGATGCACATGAAACTAAACCTTAAAGTTCAAAAATAAATGACACTTAACACTAAAAAGCAATGAAATTCAAATCAGTGGCACGCCTGTGCCTGATGATGTCATTTCGCTGAAACGCTGTCATGAATAAGCCCAAAGCACCAATTCTTTTGCCGTCCCAAGTCAGTCCTGTGGGCGCAGTGTGATCGTTTGATATTGAAATAACACTTTATACACTTATCATTGGTCAATTAAAAAGAAAAGAAAAAATAATACTTCTGGCTCTTTTCTGTATTCAAATTGTTTCGAAGCCTTTCTCCACATAGCTTTCTGGGATGTCGTTTGGCCCCTCCTTGGTGCCAAAACACTCAGTGGCGAATTTAAAGCCTCAGAACCCTAGAAAATATAGACGCTAGTGTTCCCCCAGGTGCCGCGTCTCCTGCCTCAACCCTTGTGCGCCCTCTGGTGGTTCCTGGGGACCCTGCCTTCCCATCTAAACCAATCTGGCCCAAGAGAAAAAGGCATTCGGGCTCCTGCGTGCAAAAGCTGCCAGCCAAGGAAAAGCCAGCTCTATCGGAGAGACAGCCACACACCCAGCCCCGCTGCATGCTGGGAAATCCAACGACAGAGTATATAAGGCCTTCAAGTAACCAGTGGCTGCCACCACACAGATTCCCATCACCTGGAAATTTCAGTCTAGAAATGTCACCCTGGCAAGTGCCACCCTCGCACTAAGGAGCCAGTGACAGGACCGCAGTGTGCACACCATGCCGCTCCTGTGGCCTTCTTGCTGCCTGGGAAGCCACGGAGCACCGAAGGGCAGGTCGGCCACAGCGGGGACCGCGCGGCCGGTGCTGAGGTCGGACCCCGTCGCCACGCACCTCGGAGTCCAAGGCATCTTCGCAGCGCCCCGTGCTGGCCGCTGTGCTGCACAGCTGTGCGGGGGGCGGGGGAGTCTGCACTGAACCTGAAACTCTTTCCTTCCTTTGCTCCCTTTCGCTCTGCTGCTTGCGGAGTCAGTGAATCTGCACAGGGGACGCTGGCACTCAAGAGAAAGCTCTAAGAGCTAAGCCGCTCAGGTAAGACCAGGAAGGCATGAGATTCTAACAAACGTCAGGATGCGAGGAGGCCAGCGCCAGACCTTGGTGGCAACTGGGCTGTCTGCAGGACACCCTGTCCCCGCGGTCCAACGAGAGTGTGCCGCTCAGACCCAGCCGCGCAGCTGCTCCCTGGACAACCTGTCCCACCCAGGGCCTTCCAGGAGGCTCGGCCTCACCGCGGGAAGTGGGTGAATGAGCCAGGTCTGGACACAGAAGAGAAAGATGCCGAAGCCTGGGGTCAGGGCTGCCGCCTGCCTGGGCTTTCTCGCCTGGCAGATGCTGTCCCTCATGTTGGACCAGTAAATGTTCAAAGTCACAACGACGCTTCATTCTTTTCTTCAAATAAAGGCCTGGGGCGTGGAGAAGTGAGGTACCTCACCTGGCCACCCCCAGGGGACCCCAGAGCCCAGCCTGCACCCCCTCCACCTCACCCGCTGTGGTAGCGCAATTCTGCTTCTCTCCACTTCTCTGCAATTTCTCACAACTTTGAAATCTCTTTTATCTGCCCATCCCAATCAAATGATCCTTTTGTATTTTCTATACTTCTTTTGAAATGTCTTGAAAATGCTTACAGCCACGCCACTCCTCACCCACCCTGCATGTGCCAAGTGAGCTGTCGTACCACGTGACATTTGCTCATTTTTGTATATGCATTTGTTAATCATATGACTTATTAAGCTGACCCTTTTGCACTACTAGGATTGGTTTGTTGAGACCAGGACTCGCTGGCTGTGTGGTGCAGGCTCACTTTGAATGCCTGGCCTGAAGCAATCCGCATGCCCCAGCCTCCCATGTAGCTGGACCCACAGCCATGCCCCCACTGCTGGACTCTGCTACTGATTTTAACCTAAATGCTTAATCTCTAAATTCATGCAAGCAGGACCCTGTTCTGCCTGACATCTAGCCTGGTGCTGGGCTCCCTGCAGGTACAAATCCGAATAAAGGGAGAGAGGGAAGGCGAAAGAGATGCGCTTAAGATTCTTCCATTCCTCCAAGGCCAGGGTGAGAGGTTACAAACAGCTGCCCTGAAGGCGCTCCAGCCAAAGGAGGGAAACAAATACGGCAACAGCCAGACCACCACAAAAACGGGATGATCAGACGGCGGCTCCGAGGAGGCCCCGAGGGTCTTGGCACTGAAGGAGAGCAGCCCCAGCACAAAAGCCAGCCTCTGGCCCCAGCAGGAAGGAAAACAGAGCAGGTGCTTCTCCGTGCTGCCCTGTGCAAGTCCCTCAGGGAGAGGCAAAAACTGAAATTCAGAAACAACCAACTTGTTGAAGTGGGTCCCACGGGGCCCAGGCCTCCTCCATTGCAGTGAGTGCTGTAAGCCTGCAGATCAGTCGGCATCTCTGCCTAGGCCAAGGGAAGAGGCCTCTTCTTTCCATTCTTTGGCCTCGCCTGCCCTCTTGTGGCCTGATGGGAATATAACCACCTGCACTATCTTCCTAGAGAACGTGAAGGCCAGCCTGGTCCTTTCTTGGAAGGAAGGAAGGAATGAAGGAAGGAAGGAAGGAAGGAAGGAAGGAAGGAAGGAAGGAAAGAAGGAGAGAGGGAGGGAGGGAAGGAAAGGAAAATCAAAACAACTCTTGAACTAAGAGAACTTTTAAAAAAGTATTTGTCAAAGAATAACATGTTTTTAATGGATCACGCATATTTTCAATAGCAAAAGTTCCAGGGCAACAGGAAGTCAATACAGAGCTAAAATCCTAAGGCACTGGCACAGCTTAGATCTGAAATGGCCCTGACCGTCTCACATGTCTGGAGGGTGAGCAGATCATGGGAGGCTGTAGCTGAGTGCGGTTGTTAGGAAGTGGGCCCTGCTCACAAGAACTGGCCCCTGGAGCTCGGCCTGGAAGGATGTGCCCCTCCCCCACTGCTCCTTTCTCTCTGCTTCCTGGCCACGGTGATGTGAGCAGACTTCCTCTGCCAGGCCCTTTCACCATGCTGTCTCTGCCAACTGTGGACTGAATCCACTAACACCGTGAGCCAAAACAAATCTCTCCTACTTTTTTTTTTTTTTTTACGGCACCGGGGACGGAACTCACAACTTTGCATCTGTCAGGCAGGCGCGTAAGCCACTGAGCCAAACTCTCGGCCCTAGTTTTTTGAGACAGGGTCGCACTGTGTAGTTCAGGCTGGCCTCGCTCCCTTTGTAGCCCAAGCCAGCCTCGAACTCACAACGCTCCGCCTACCTTAGCCTCCTGAGTGCTGAAATTAAAGGCAAAACCTCTCCTACTTTGAGTTGTGAGCATCTCAGCTGTGAGAACGTCACTAAGACAGGCACAGAACGGAAGGGGCGTGCTCTAGACAAAGCTCCCATTTCAGTTCTGGTCCCCAGTGGCTTCTCCACCTGGCCAAAGTTTTGCTGGGTAGGAACAACCCGTCCAGCCAGGTATGAAGCAGACATCTGTCCCCTGAGAGGGGACATCCGCATGAAACCTACAGGCACATGGGAACCAGTCTTCAACCCTGGTCTCAGAGCAGGTATTTGAGAAACGACTACTAACAGCAGTGACTGCCGATCCTGCTTTTCCCTCCCTGGAATCTGTGCTGACCTCACGTGAGGGCAAGCGTGGATGGAATTGCCCCTCCCAGCCGGGAGGAATGGTATGCACAGCACACAGAAATGACAATGTCTGTTGCCAGGAAACATGGCCAGCCTTCATCCTGCTTAGTGCCACACCAGGGAGCTGGGACTCAGATACGCCGTGAAAACGCAAGTTAGGCAGAGGAAGAAATTTCCATGAGGCCTGTGAATGATAATGCAGTGTGGTACAGAGAAAATTACCTTTCAAATCCAGAAGACTGCATTTTCATTCCTGCCCTGCCGCTACCTAGCAGTTTGACCTTGAGAAGGTTCTAGCACCACTCTGGGACTCACTGAATTCCTGGGTCTCACTGAATTTCTGGGTCTCACTGAATTTCTCCCTGTCCTTCCGACCCTGAATGGTGAAGCCTGGGATTCTGCGATGCTTCTTTTCAGAGCCTGTCAGAGACAGAGAAAGTATTTTTCCATGTATTTGAGGGCAGATGTGCTTGGAACTAAGAGCACACGATGACCTCTTCAGATGGACTTCACTGCCAAAGTTTGGGGCACTTAGGGGTCCTTGAATGAATAAAATCCTAGCACCTCAAGGCTTTAAACCTTAATGGCCACCAGTTCAAGCTCCTGTGTGAATTTTTTATCCCACATGCTTGTCCTTCTTGAATGCCCCCACAGCCAGGGAACTCATTCTTTTCAAGATAATCCAATCAACCTTTGTAAATCTGGCCATTGAAGAAGTGTTCTTCATATTTAGCTAAAATGTCCCTCCCTATAGCTGCTGCTCCTACTTTATCCTGGGGGTCAGAGAAGAAAAGTCTAAGCCCTCTTTCCCATGATGGTCATTCACATATCCAAGGGCCTCTCTGGTTTCCCGAGGTCAGTGGCCACCGTCCTGTCAGGTAAACCCATGCTGAGGATCCTCTTCTGTCCAGACCCCTTTGGACTGTCTGCCCACAGCAGTAATAGAGAAAAGTGGGAGCCATGCTCCTCCTGGGTTCAAACGCTTGGAATTTGCATGACCTTGGACAGGTTGCTATCTGTGCAACCTTACACAGAAATTTTTACTTTCTGTGTCTCTTTTTCTTGTCATAAATTAGAAGTTAACCGAGTTACTATGCACAAAGCACCTGAAACAGTTCCAAACATGAAGAAAATACTAAACAAGTTAAAGTTATTCTTAGTAATTCTGAAATATGGTTTCACAAACTGCAGTGGGGTAATCGCCTTGCTAATTGTGAACAGAATGCCTATTAATGAGCCTCAGCCTTTTTCAGTGTCCACCAGGACATAAAAGGGGATAACGAAGTTCCTACCACTTCAGTTAATTACCTGTGAAAGTTTCTAAATAATTTCTATATATTCTACTTCTCAGCCCCATTTCTTCCCTACTGCACCGGAGTGGGCTCACCCAGCCTTGTAGCCAAGCGCGCGACATTCCATTGCCAGATTCTGCCACCGCCGGCTGACTAGAATTGCTGAGAATATCCCCCATGATCTGATGCAGTTCAGGTCTTCCCCAGCCTCAAGTCTTCTGCAAATTCCACCCCTTCACCTTCTTTGATAACAGAGACAAGATGGGGCGACAGAAAAGAACAAGCCGAAGGAAACAGAAACTATGCACGGCAGTGAAACTGCCGAAGTAATTTTTAATGTTCTCAGAAGTAAAAAAGACATCACATCCCTGCAACAGGAACAGAGTTCTTTAAGAACAGAAGACTCAGAGGGAAAAAAGGACCTCTTGGAAGTTGAAAGTATGGTATCTGAAAATGATAAACGCATTAAAAGTATGGAAAAACTTTGAGGAAATCAAAATAAAGCCAAAGAAGCAATAAAAAGTGAGAAAGAACATGTAAGAAAATGAAGATCAGTATAAAGTCAGAGATAAATTCCGAGAGAACATTAAAAAACAGATAGAAATCATCAACTATATAACTCACCAAAAAAAGACAAGAAATCAATCCAAGAACTAGAGGAAAGAAATTTCAGATTGAAAGGGACAATTTCTATCAATTTTCCTGGGAAAACATGAAAAGTGACCCAAACCAAGGCACACGATTGTGAAATTTCAGAACACTAGAAATAGCAAGAGGTCCTTAAGGCTTTCAAGTGGGAAAAAGTACATACAAACACCCAGGAATCTTATGGCTTAAGATTCTCATTAGCAATATTAGACACTAGAAGATAAAGGCACAGTGCCTTAAATGATTTCCAGTGCAGAATTCTCTAGAGTATTAGCACACACAAACTTCTCTTATATGAAAAACACCAAATGTAAAGACCAAGATCAAACTGAGATGACAGGACTAGGGTGAACTTTCTCAAATGGGAAGGAGAGCTAGAGATGAAGGAGTGGAGGCAAAGCAATGAAAAAGAAACAATGTAACATATTTAAAAATGGAGATAGATCTTTTGCAAATTGGAAGGGGACCAAGAGATGGAGGAAGAAGAGAGGGAGGAAAAGAGAAGGGGATGAAAAAAGAATTCAGCTGTGCTACGTCCATGCACCAGCTACTTACCATGAATCTAATCATTATGTACTGCAAACATGCACTAATAAAAGTAAAAATTAAAAACAACAAATTTAGTGGCTTTAAAAAGCCAAATGTGCTGGGCATGGTGACTCACATCTATAATCCTGGCACTCAGGAGGCTGAGGCAGAAGGATCACCGTGAGTTCAAGGTCATCCTGGTTACATAAGCAAGTTCAAAGTCAGCCTACACTACATGGTGAGACCTTATTTTAAAAAAGCCAAACATTTATCATAGCTCTGAGTCAACCGAGTGTTTGCTGGGGGAAGCCTCACACACACTTTGTGATAGCTTTGTGCTAAATCTTTGCAGTCAGGTGATAGCTGAGCTGGGCAGAATGGTCTAAATGACACCGTGCTTGTTGAAGAGAGGCCCCTATTAACACAGTTTGCATCTGCCCCATGGAGTCATTCATGCTCCAGCGAACCAGCCTGTCTTTTTCCTGTGGTTGCTTGGGGTTTCCAAAGAATAGCAAGAGAAGGCGCACCCCAGCATGCAAGCATTGTCAGTGTCAGCTCGCTTCACGCTTGATGTGGCCGCTGTGGCCGCTGTGGCCAAGGCTCAGTGCAGTCAGGCACCGCCCGAAGGTGTGAATATAGGCACGGCATTCGGGGCAGCCGTTTTGCAAACTCACTACTAGAAGTTGACGAGAAATATTTTTATATGAAGTTCTTGGGCATAGACTTCCCATTACCAATGTTTTTCAGAAGTTTCCAGAAAAAGTGCACCACCACAGGGCTGTGGCAGACACACAGAGCAACCAGCTCGAGCTGGAGCTGGCTGAAGGCACTCAGAAAGCAACTTCTCCAGCACGTGAGCTTGACAGGACACCTGATGTCTCCCACCAGAATCAGGTAGATGTTGGCAGCTGGGGACACAGCTGGGACTGAATCATTGATGTATTAAAAAAAAAAAAAAACTTAAGCAAACCAAAATTCAGACAATTTTATTGCATTTAGAAAAACAAAACATTGTGTAAGAATGAAAAAGTACTAGTATTTTCTGCTATTAAAAGCCTAGTGTCTCTGTTTTGCATTTATTTTGTAACTAGTGTATTGAGGAACTGGAATTTCAAATCAGTGGTAAACAATCTTTTTAAATCACTCTTTTCATTCACACTCTGTCAAAGCTCCCGTACTCAAGAGTAAATCCTTTAATACCTCGGACAAGTGCCACAATGTTCCAGTCCTCTCGGTTATTAAGACTCTGGCTGGTCCTGTTAATAGTTCCAGGCTCACATCTGACCCAAAACTCTCCCCCTCCCTCACTGCGAGACAGACTTGGAGGAGGACAAACCCAGCCAGCAGATCCCGGATTCCCTGGGAGCAGGAGGAAGAGAGGTGGCCATCGGTGGACAGCAAACACCTCCTTACTCCACTGGAATTGTTGTGACCCTGACAGGTCCCCAAGGCCCAGCCAGTGGGCAGGTGTTCAGAGCCAGCTCTGATGAGACTCAGAAATGGGGGGCCAGAAGACAAAACCGGGTCTCCTCACCAATACTGTGAGGTGGGAACGCGTTCTCCGGCTCCCTCTCCTACCACCCGTGGCCCGTCCCGGCTTCCCACGATGACAAAGCCCGCATCCCCCGGGCGGCTGACCCAGGTGAGAATCAGGCCAAGGAATCGCACCGCACCCCTGCTGCAGACTCCGCTCTGCCCACTGGAAACTAGCCGGCCCCTCCCGGCTGAAGGGCGGCCATTCACACATGGCCCTGTTGCTGTCCCTTTTCTTTTTTTTTTTTTTAAGTTTCTGACACTTTATTTTTAGTACATGCATTTCATGAACAGAAAGCCTCTAACCCCACACACAGTCCCATAACCAAATGTTTTAATATCATCAACATTCTTCAACTATTTACACTGTCCCTGCTCAACAGAAGTGCAATCCGAGGCATCTTGAATGGAAATCTTTACCAATAACAATATATTTTTGAGCTGGTTTCAATGGTGTCCATCCATTTTACTTCCCTTCAATTATCTGGAATAACAGTGAAGTCAACAGGACATGGAAATGAACTTAGGCAGCATCCGACTGTAAGAACCACAACACTAAAGAGCACACTCTTCTCTCCTCTTCTCCAGCCTCAACTAAAATTACTCAACATCCGTGACCGGGAGACTAACAGAAAAGGCAAACTGGGATTACCAATCTGTGTACAAGAGATCAGACCACAGAGTAAGCGTTGGTCTTGCAGCACTAAATGAAAAGATTTTAGCACATTCGTTTTATCTGTTTTGCTGTCCCTGTTCTAAGCCCTGCCATCTCCCTCTGATTCCTTTCCCTCTATCGGGTGCCCTGGGCAGATCCGCCAGCCCGATGCCTGCGGAGGGAGGTGCCCGTGTCCTGGGCCTGCAGTGGACACACTGAGCCTCCACAAAGGACCAGGGACCTCTCGGCTCGATGCTGAGGACAGGAGAGACACCTGTGCTGCCCTGAGGACAGCGGCCCCCTCTCTCCACGAACTCCGGCCAGTGACACACAAGCCCCACGGGGTCCCCCTTCATCCTCAGACTTCTCCTGGGAAAGGCTGCCCCTCCCCCCACTGCTGAGGGGGAGCAGTGACCCAGCAGCTTCGCCCCGTGCGCAACCTGCGCCCCCACCAGCCTCTTCCTGGGGCAATGCCTGCTGCACTCACCCCCACTCCTGCCCCTGGGTGAACCGTGAGCCCCTTGAGTCCAGAGCGCGTGTCTCACTCCTCAGTGCACCCCAGCAAGTGTCGATGGGGTGGCGGGGCTGAGAGGAGTAATCTGTGGGGGGGTAGAAAGAGGGACAGTGGGCAGATGATAGATGCCTAATGGAAACCTAATGGAAGATACAGAGACATAGAGACAGACAGACAGACAGACAGATGGTCTTTCCAGTGTCCACTGACAGTGACACAGAAGACCACTGATCTTGGGTGTTGGTCACAGCCCGAGGCAGCAAGGGCGCTAGGCTGGGAGTTTCCTGTAGAAAACACCCAAGAACTGGTGGGTTTGGACTCTTTATCCTCTTCTGTTCCTCTTCTTCCTCATTCTCTCAGCCATTATTAGTCTTAGGAACAATGGTACTCACTCTATGGTAAGCAGAAATAAAACAAAATACTGGGGTTTTTTTTTTCATCTAAAATATCTGCATAAGAAATTTTTGGATCCAGGTTTTATAAATGTCCACCATTCTATGATGGAATAAAATAAGCCTTCAACAAATAACAGTCAGAATTCTAGTTTGGGGATGCCTCCTGGAAGTCAGGCGTGGAGGAAGTCAAAACAAAAGCCCTGACTTGCCAATCGCCAGGACTTTTCTGTTCCTTCTAAATCTCGCCTCTCCCAACCCATCAGCACTGCTGAGCTCGAGCCCCAGGTAAGGACCAGAAATCAAGAAGCCTGAGAGGAAGCCCTGACTCTCCCACCAACCTCCTGTGGGAGGAGACAAGACGATCACCCTACCTGTTTCCTCATCTGTGAAATGAAGGACTGAGCCTCATGTATCCTGAGATGCCATCCATAATTCTAAGATTTGTTAATAGCTCCATGTGCCTAAGAGCCATGACAGTAAGAGCTCTGCTTTCAAGGAGAAGTACTCCCAAACCATGTGGTGCTGGATCTTGCAACTATGTTGTATCGCATGCAAAAAAAAAAAAAAAAAAAAGACCTTGCATGCTGTGGACCTAAGGGCGAGGATCATATCCTGAGCGCCAGGGCTGGTCCTACCTCCTTACAGGAGCCTTTGTAAGCAGAGTTGTTCCCTCCGCTGGAACAAGGGAGATGCCAGCCACCAGCTTGAATGGCCCTGGAGACAGAATCTCCCCAGAGACTGTGCACAGGAAAGCAGCCCCACTGACAAGCTCACCCCAGCTCCCCCTCAAAGCACAGGAGACCCAGAGCCACCCAAGCAGGGCTCCTGGGCCATGGGAGCCAGGAGAGAAGACGTTTGCCAGTGCCGATTTGCCATGGCAACAACAGAAAGTCAAAGGCCACACATCCCTTCATCACGACCTTCACTCCAGAGCAGTTTTCTACCTGTTTCTGAAGAGGACGCAGTAAAGGATGCTCTCTCGAACTATTTTAGTGAAACGTGCATGAGCTCTGTGTAAACAACTTCCTTAGCATCTCCGTTCCTGGAATTTTTTATTTTTATTGTCCAAATTGTTGATGTCAATCATTCTGAAAATGATGTTTTGTGTTTGGGTCTCTCTCTCTCTCTCTCTCTCTCTGTCTCTGTCTCTGTCTCTGTCTCTGTCTCTGTCTCCTTCCCAACCCTCATCTTGTGCCTTAAATCAGAAGGGGGAAGAAGAGGAACACGCACTTATCTCATACTGGCAACTGTTGTGCTGCTCTCACTAAGAACCGTTCAGCATTTTATCGTCTCTTCCTCTGACAGAGTGATGCCCCGTGGGTCCCTCAGTGACTGCAGCTCACCCCACAGCAGCGCCCATCCTGCACAGGTCACTGACCCCAAGCTTGTACTGTGCTGAGTTTCCTGTTTTCCAAACCCAGTGGTGAGCTGTCAAAGTGACTCGATCAGAGCATTCTTTAATGTGGAACAGAATAGGACAGAAAATATTAGAGCATGTCAGACACAGTAAGCACTGTTACATAAATTTGTGCTGAAGTTAGTTGTGGCCATCTGTTGTGTGTACATCTAGGTACATCAAGTATTAGTAAAAAATAAGTATTTTCTAATGTTGATGTGATTAAAAAATGAAAACTGGTGCTATGGGTTCATCGTTTCTTTTAATCTTCACACTGGTACCTAAGACAGGAACTGTTACCATCCTCAGTTTGAAGACAAGAACACTAAGCTGAAACAGTTCAAGCAACATACTCAGGACTAAACATCTAACAAATAATAGATATGGGATTCAAGTCTAAATCTGTCAACTCAAGCCTATGCTTTTGGTCATAAGCTACTTCTTCTTCACAAAACTGAGAAATAAAACAAGGGACCAGCCAGCAGCAGCCATGAAGGCCAGGAGGAGAATCAAGAAGCCAACCCATGCCTTCTGGTGAGCCAGCCAGCATGTGGGCTGGGAGACAACAAAAGCAATACCACCCCACCTGCCCCCTACCCAGTCCCCCACCCCCATAAGCAATTGGTTGATTTGGAGGAACTTAGGCTGAAATGATAGCAACTGAAGTAAAAAATAATAACTTAATGCTTGTATTGTTTGATTGACACTGCAAGCCTAAAGTTGGTAGTCTGAGCATCTATTTGGAGGATAACGATATGCATGTAGCAAATGTGGGGAATTTTCTTCTGTCTTGATTTTGAAATCCAATGTTTTGTTCTGTTTTATTGTATTGTTTTAGCTCTTTATGTAGTAACCTGAGCAACTGTTTTGAGGATAACAATATGCAATATAACCACCATTGTTAAATTCCTATTATCTTGTTTTGAAATCCTATATTGCTATTGTTGTTGTTGTTTTGGTTTGTTTGTTTCTTGATTTTTCTGGGGGGGGTTCTCTTTAAAATAAAAAAAAAAGAGAGACCATGTGTATTAGTCACATCCCTATCACCAGGACAGAACACCTGACACCTGACACCTGACACTTAGAGGAGGGAGGTTTAATTTCGTTCATGGTTTCAGAGGCTCAGGGCAGAAACAGCCTAGCGGAGGGGCCCAGTGGGGGAACCACGCTGGCCTCACGGCAGCCAGGAAACAGAAGGAGAAGCTGTGTGTAACAGTGCAAGCTTCCAGGTCACACACTCCACCCACCCACCCCCAAAACTCCTACCATGAGAGTTTGGGGGACATTGACAGAACCAAACATAATTCCATGTTCAAAGCCATCAGCATGTTTTTGATTAATGGTTTAATACAATTTTTTAAATACTGTTTGTGTTTTCAGACCACATTCATGCTGACATTAGTCAGCTCTGCTTTTCACCTTATCAAAACCGTTTCATGGGCAGTCATGATTAGGATGACCAGCTGCACAAATTGATCTGCACAGGCTCTCTCTCTTGCTGTCTTGCCTCCAAGCTGTTCCTGAAGTTGGAGATCCAGAACAACAGCAAAACCCACGGTTTTCCAGGGCTGCAGCAGCAGGTTTTCCTGTCACTGAGTTCAGAGCTGGTCCTGTACTTAGGGTCCCATCCAGCATTACCAGGGCTCCCCTCGCTCATCATCTCATCCACTCGCTATCCCCATCTGCAAAGCACACTGCCCCCAAGTCTCCTCCTCGGCTCTACCTGAGGTAGGCAGAACCATGAGGGCTTCCAGGGCTCTGCCTCTGGCTCTCGGTGAGTGATGCTCCTGCAGATCTGGTCCGACTCAGCCACACACAGTGGAAACAGAGAGGCCACATCGGGGAAATTTTGTTGCTGTATTTTTGAAAATCATGCATGTTCTTAGAAACAGCAGTGAACTCTCTAGCATACTTCTCCACATCACACTGGTGCCTCTGAAGTCGGGCCCGTTTCCAGCAATCGGACTCCACGAGGCATCAGAGTGAGTCACGTGCGTGGGTCAACAAGTCACTTTCACGCTTCTCCCCCGTCATTGAGATTAATGGGATGAGAAACAGAAGGAGAAAAATGTTTTACTTAAGTAATGCAATTTATGTCTCCTAATACTAATTTTTCTTTCTTATATCTTTTATGGAACTAGGAGACACACTACAAAAAAAATTTTGTTTCAGAAAATAGTTTGAAGTATTCTGAAGTCTTGACTGACAAATGTTATGGTGAGGCCCGGTGTTCTCCCCTACCTGTGTGGCCAGCCGAGTGGCTGCTGGCTTTTCAAGTTATTGTGCAGATTGAAGCCAAGTCCACAAAAACTGACTGCTTCTCCTAAAATCCCCTCTGCTTCCTCTCAAACCCCAACACATGGCTTCTGCCACCTTGCAAGGATTCGACAAACCTTCCATCCAATCCTTGCACCCAGGTCTTGCATCAGGGTGATCAGCCTGACCACCTCACTGACAGAGACTCCCTGCAGAAACACATAGGAGAACAAGGCCAGACACACTCAAGGCTTGGCTTTTGCCAGTCAAGTTCCATGAATATAAAAGGGTGTGCTTGTTTAAATTATGTGGTGTGGGCCATTCATGGACTGTGGGAGAGAGAGCAATGGCCGCACCAGCAAATAAACCCAGTCTGGGAACCAACACCACACATGGCTGCAGCCAGACTGGGAACAGGTAGACCCCACCCGTTTCCAGTGCTCAGGCTGGCAAACAAGAAGTACCAACACCCTCACACCCCACTCCAACCCCTGTAAGCTACCAGCTTATCTGGAGAAACACAGGCTATGGTGATAGCTATCGAGCTGAAATGCAATTGGATGCCTATGGTGATTTGGTGTTTCACTAACATTGCAGGTCTAGGGCCAGTGGTCTGATCATAGGTTCAGAGGATAGTGGTACACAGTGTGACATCTAAGGGTGATTTCCTTCTGAGAGTTGCAGCCATTGTTGATTCCCTGTGGTTTTGTTTTGAGGTCCTATATTGTTTCCATTGTTTCACTGGGTTGGGTTTTATTCTCTTTTGTTTTGTTCGATTATGTTAAATCCCATGGCAGGAGAAGCTATTTCAAGGATAGCAAGATATATTATGGTAGCCATTTTGGATTTACTATTGGCTTGTTTTGAAGTCCTTTATTATATTCATTGTTTTGTTTTTATTGTTTCTATTCTATTCTGTTCTGTTTGATTTTTACTATGTCTGAAGTTATCTGTGCTATTTTGAAGACATCAAAAGGCATTATGGTAACTATTCTTGATTTCATAATGTTTCGAAGTCCTGTACCTCTTACACTGACTTGTTTTGATTGGTTTTATTCTGTTTTATACTCTTTAAAATAAAATTTTAAAAATTAGTTATGTGATCAAAAACTACCATGAATGCCTAAGTTTAAAATTGCATTACAGAAAAAGTCACATTGCCATGAACCCCCTTCAAAATACTTCACTTCACCTTGAACACACTGATCCCGGCATTCTTGCTGCCCTCTGAAGTAGCTCTGGAAGTGCTCTTTCGTGAGTGACTTTAGTTGTGCTGTTGTGGCTGCCTTGATGTCCTGAATCAATTCGAAACATTTCCCTTTCACGGTTGTTTTGACTTCAGGGAAGAGCCGGAAGTCACCTGGAGCCAGACCCAGTGAACAAGGTGGGTGAGGACACGCAGTCGTGTTTGTAGGTGCTCCCTTTCTGTTGGATGGCACTCAGAAGCAGCATTCGTCCTGTTTTTGTCACGTCTGTTAAAGGCACTCACGGAAGGGGACCTCCAGAAATACTCCAGAAAGTGGCAAGAACAATGAGACAAGTGTGTTAAATCAAAGGGAAATATTTTCAGGGCGATTGATGGCAGTGTGTCTTTTACTGTAATAAATGTTTTAAATTTAAACACAGCTGTATTTTTTTGGTTGGCCCTTGCATATCAGATAAAGCTTTGATTCCTCCAGTCCTTCCTGTGGAGGACTGCAGGAGACAAACACACCCCTTTTGTGTAAACTCCGGAAACCTTTGTTCACAGCCAGAATCATACTCACTCCGGGGTGGCGGCCCCGGTGTCAGAATTTACCTCCTCCCCACACTGCGGCCCATCCAAGCCAGCATCAATGAGCTCACTGCACAAACCTCCTGAAGTCACCGAAAGTCCCCACAGGTTCCCCCGGTGAGCACAGTGAACCCATTCCCGGAGCATGGTGCCCCAAAAGCGTCAGCTGGCGGGGACAGGATTCTTTCTGGGCCTCAGAGCTTTCTATCAAAACCCCTTAGCGGTTTGGTGACAATCACAGTGAATTTTGAGCTGAAAGTCCCAGTCATTTTGATGACACAAACTGGATTATTTGGCCAATTGGGATCAATCAAACCTAACGTTCAGTGGGACTGATCAATTCCACACCATGACAAGCCAGCTGGGAGCACACACGCCTTGGCACTGTTCAGGCAGCAGATTTCCAGATGTGGGCTGAACCAAGATTCTGACCCAGCAGTAATGGAACATTTCTGGTAGCCAGCGTCCATCGCTGCCAGGGGACGCCCCTGCACTCGCACTTCGGGGCAGGGACTGCGCTCGGACCTTCCCCTAACACCACCTGGACCACTGCATCTGTCAAAAACACCCCAGAAATGGCCTAATTTCTGAACAAGTACCATGGGCGTGGCCAGCACTCAGCTCCCAGAAGCAGCTGAGAAGTCGGGCAACACAGATCCCAGGCCAGCAATCCAAGGACCTGGAAGAACTTTCTGGGATCTAAGAGAAACAAGGACCTTCACCCAGATCTGTGCGGGGCCACCCGACCTCTTCACGGAAAGCGCAAGCCAACTGTAGCTGCGTAGGGGGTGACAATAAAGCGTGACCGTCACCTCTCCCAGCAGACAATCTTCCCCCGCCCCGTCCTTTGCGGTGTTGAAAGAGCACTGCTTTCCTGGTTCCCCAAATCAACGTTTGAGTAATGGCCCCAGGTCGTCACTACAAACTTTCTATCCTAGACCACGTTTCAAAGTTATTCACCTTCTTCCAAACAGACATCATTCCCCAATGCGTGGAAAGTCCCAACCTGCTTCCAAGTTTATCTGTTGCTTTTCCATTACCTCAGGGCAGCAATAATAATAACAGTTATGTCTTCCTCCTCCTGGGAGAATCCTGGCTACTTCTTGCACTTTGCTGGTTTGAAATTCTCTGATGGGTTTATTTTTTCTTTCGTCTTCCTCCTCCTCCTCCTCCTCCTCTTTCTTAGTGGAAAATGTTACTTCTAACTGCTGGATTTAATTTAATTTAACTTAATTTAATTACAGCATTTTCCACACATGCCCACAGGCTCTCGGTAATAGTTGCATTTTTAATAAATCGAATATATAATAATGACTTTGTTTTTAATTTTCCACTGAGAGTTGGATCCTGAGCTGAACACAAAGCTCCAGACACGGGCGTCTGGCTCACGCTGCATGACCCTTTCAGAAAACCGGGGGGCTGCTCATGGAAAGTGGCTGGGCTTTCGCCCTCTGTCCCAACACACCTGGCTTTAATGTCCTCAGCACGAAGTGACCAGCTGTTCCAATCAGGTCACTCACGCAGGTATTTCCCGGGCCGGGAACGCAAAGGCCAAGGTGGCGTCTGGCCGAGACTTCCCCAGAGACTGTGGCCAGCGTCCTTTGGCAGAGTGACCCAGCACTCTCTACCTGCCACCACAAGTCACTGGGCCAGCTCCGAGCTGCAGTTAAACAGAATCCAACCAAAGGATGAGCTGTGTGACCACCAAGCTCGCCTTTGCGAAGTCCATGGCAAACGGTGGTTCACGGGCTGCTCCCTGGCCTACATCAGCTCCCCGGTGAATTAACAGTGCAGAGGGACGGCTTCCCTGGGCCTGGGTCCCCTCCCAGCTGCTGGGTATGGAGTGCAGCCCCACGCAGGGCTCCTCCTGTGGGCGTCGCCCTGTACCAGACACCGTTCTGAACACGTCGCCTGTACCACTTCCTCAGTTTCCCAAGCTGTTGCCCCATACACACACACTCTAGGGGTGAAGGATGGATATCCACAAAGGTTCAGTACCTGGCCAGGTCCACCCTGCTGTGAACGCAGAGCTGCGAACCCCAGAGCCGAGACTCCAAGCCCCAGGCCAGCACCAGGGGCTGCAGCATGGCGCCAGAGGTCTCTGCCTGCTTAGTAAACTCAGCATCTTCTCGGGGTTGAGTGCAACAAGACCTAAGTTGGCCGGGCCCAGAGACTGAAACTCACGAGAGAACCTCACTGCAGCTGCCCGCCCAGACCAGCCAGCACCGTCCAGTGGAGCCAGAGCCTCGCGTCAGCGGGGACAGTGCTTCAGGAGGGCGTCAGGCACAAACTCTACCACGCAGAGGCCCTGCAGGCAAAGTCCTGAACCCCAGGTCACCTCGGTGCTCCATGCCGTCTCGGGGTCTTCCCAGGCGATGGGGCAGGGGAGCTCCAGGGAGCTGCCACAGGGCCACTGCCCACTCACCTGCCATGTGCCCTACACAGCTGTCCCCAGCCAGTTTCTAGTGGCCTCCAGGTCCGTGAGGGAGGGACTCTGGGGCCTGCTCCCCACAGAGCAGAGAGGCAGAGTACAAACCCTGGACTGCACGCGGGACAGGCTTCTCTGTGGGCCCCGCCACAGGCCCAGCCCTTCTCGCTCCTGGTTGCTCTCTCCGGAGCTGCGGGCTGCAGACCACAGCGCTGAGGCCCTTCAGCTGCTCTTCCCTTTGCTGTCCAGGTAAGGAATACACGATCTGCGTCTAAAAGTAGCCTCTGCCGTGCCCAGCGGATCTCAGGGGCCTCGGCCTCACACTGTGTCTTGTGGTTTGACGAATGGTCCTATCAAGTCAGCCACCTACTCGGAAGCTGCAAAGAACGTCAGGAAGAATGTTTCTGTAGCATCTCTCTCCTTTCAACACACAGGGTAAACCAAAATGAAAAGATTATAAGTGTGTGTGCGGTGTGTGTGTGTGTGTCTAAACGCGTGCACACAGGAGTTTATTAAAAGCCTCCCTGAAATAGAAAATCCACTAACTGAGGAGTATTCATTTGCCTTTTGCTAGGCGAGCTGTTAGTAATTAGACAAATAAATGCAAACATATTCAGCGTGACAAAAATTAATATATTTTCTACAAACAAGCCTAGTAGAATTCTCAGTGGGCTCCTATTTCCCCATCAGCATTTGGAATGAATCACTAGCTCAGCGTTTCAGAATCTGCGTGATTCCAGAGGTGCAGCCACGTCTAGCCAGTCGGTTCTCACGCGGCTGTGACAGTAAAAGCGAAGCTGGGAGCCGCCGGGACCAGGCGGGCCCTGCCAGCGGGAAGCTGCGGTAATAAACTCACAGGCAGCCCTCTTCCACTTTTGAAGTTCAAGGACTATGTGGAGAAAGCCAAACTCTAAAGGTCCCACAAGCTTGTGTTAAACGAGTTTTGATGATTCAAGTCACTTTCAAGACAGAGGAAATGAGTACTTACTAAAGAATCTCATGGTCATTGTCATCGTCATCACTGAATACTAAAAACAGTAAGTGCAGGAGACCATCTTTGTCCTAAAAACTCAAACACTCTATCATTGTGCCCACAAGATTTTCACTGATCACACTAGAAACCAAAGTAGCCTCAGGAAGAGCCTCAGAATCACCCCCAGGGAAACGGATTGTCACCTGACAGATTGGCAAGGGCAGCAACTGATGAAAGAACACTAGCCACACTTTCACTCTTTCGCGTTTTTGCAAGTGTCTTTCCCCAACATTCAGGAGATCTGCTGTTATAAACCCCAGCTAGAATTAGTTTCATGCACATCACAGGCAAAGGAAAAGCTAAATCACTCCCTTCAGCGGGGCCCTTCACTCTCTCATTAAGAACAGGTCATGCACAGCTCCTTAGTGTATTTTTTTCGGTTTCTCCCTACTGTTCCTGCCTCCCAGAGCATCTGCCCCCTCCCAGCCCGGGCCGTGATTTGGCACGGTGCCTCTTCTTAAAAACTGTGAGGAAAAACCACTTTCTCAATGGCTATCATCTCCCAGCCTGGTGGTCTTCCTGCTATTCAAATGTTCTACTAGCATATATTTTCCAAGAAGAGGGTGCCGGACCTCAAAAGTGTGGTTTCCAAGCTCTGGGGAATGTTTGCCCAGCCCCTGAACCCCTTTAGTTGGCTCGAGGTTCAAGGGCTCAGGGCCCACCCATTCCCGCAGGGAGTGGGGGCCACACTGCAGCTGGGCGAGGGCGTCTCTCGGAAAACCCTGCAGCACCTTGGATAACCTCGAGGTGAGCGAAAGGCAGCAGGATCAGGTAGATTCCCAGGCTTCGCGTGCTCTGCAGGTGCCGTGCTTCCCCGAGAGCCTCAGCAGCCCTGGTGTTGGCCACGGGGACGCACAAAGGCCCCTGCGACACCTCTCACAGCCTCCTGGCTCTGCGATGCTCTCCTTATGCAGCGCTGAGTCACAAAGTTGTCAAAATTACTTCCAAAAGGAGCTTCACTGAGCAAACACAAACTCGTCCTCATTTTACACTTGAAGAAACAGAGGCTCGGTACATGAGGGCTTTTGGCCCAAAATCTCATTGAAAATTAGAGAAAATAAAATGGATCCAAAGAAAAAGGTAAATAAATAAACCACACAAAGCAGAGTCAAAGACCGCAACCATAAGCCCTCCCTAAGGGCTGGTCTCAGGTCCACACACCAAGGCTGGGGCGGGCGCGTGGGGAGGCGCTCGGTCTCTGCAGCCCTTCTCATCCCTGTGCAGTTAGAGCTGTGTCTCTGCGTCGCCAGTGCCGTCCCCATCCCCTCTCGTTCCCAGGCCACTGAGCCACCTGAGAGCAAGACTTGGCTTCAAAAGTCCACCAAAAATTAGCAAGTGCCTTGCATACCCAAAGCTTCAGGATAATAAATGAAAATAAGGAATGTTCCCTGATTTCAAAGAGCTTACAATCTAATTTCAGCAGGTGAGTGAGAAGGAGGATGGGAATACACAGAAATTTTCTAACACACAGCAGTACCCATAATGACTAGGGAAGCGGTATGATAAAAAATAAAAGCATGATGAATGCTTAAATTTTTAATTATTACATAGAAGACCTATTGCATGAATTCTCCTTAAAATTTTCCCTCTCACAGTGAACACACTTCTCCCATCCTTCTCGTCACTTTCTGAAACAATTCTGCAAGACTTCTTTCAAGAGCGTCTTTCGTTGTGCCATCGTGGCTGCCTCCATGTCCTGATTCTACTCAAATGCTTGCTCTCTCATCATTTTGACTCAGGGGCAGAGCCAGAAGCCGCACAGCGCCAGATCTGGTGAATAAGATGGATAAGGACACACCACAATGTTTTGATTTGACAGAAATCAACATAAATATAAACTGTAAATTGCTTCAGATGGAGCAAAGATAATGGGCTGTGTGTGTTTGAAGTGAGGTGAACACTGGCAGGGGATTAATGCAGTATGTCTTCCACTGTAATAATCTTTTTATTTATCTACACATTCCCCGCATCATAAATCTAAGGTCCCGTTACAGAACATCTGGGCTGTGCCCTGAAAGATGCAGAATTCCCAGGTGACAACAGGAGAGGAAGCGATGACAGAAAGATGCTTCTGGTTGGGGTCGGGACCCGCATCGGGACCGTTAACCCTGCGTCGGTCCACATCAGGTGCCAGAATGGCCCGGTGTCTCATCATCCCGGGGAGCCGTGGTCAAGGCAAGGAGAAAGGCGAGGCGGGAGGAGAGGCGCCTGGGGTGGGGTCTGTGGGGTCAACGGGGAACCCCTGAGGGGCCAGGTGGCCCAGGGAGATGCGCCCCTCAGCCAGAGTAGTGCAGGAGGCAGGCCTGGGCCTGCGAGAGTGCGGAGGGTTGGACGCGGCTGCCCCGGCCCCAGTCCTGGCCGGCTGGGCATCTCAGGACGCACCAAGCCCAACTCCTCCTCGCCTTCGCTCTCTGAAGCCTCGAATCTGCAAACCCAGATGGGTGGAGCCTGGAGAAGACCTGAAGACCAGGGGTGGCTGCCCCAGCAGCATCCCCGGGCTGAGATGATTCAGGAGCTGCCTGAGGGCGCTGGGCAAAGCTGGGCAGGCACAGGGGTCACTTCGAGTCCTTTCTGCAGTGTTTCAATTACTTGCTAACTACAGTATCCCGTTTTAAAATGTAGGATGATTTAACCCAGGAAATGCATTTAGCTCACGTGGATTTCATCCCCTTGCACAGGAATTGACGCAGTGAAGCATTTCACTCAGTGGCAGAAGTTATGAAAAGCGCACAGGGTCAAGATTTCACACTCGGGCGGCGGCGGCGGCAGCCGGTGAGAACGTGTCTGTGGTGACCCGTGAGAGTGTCTGTATCTTCAAGGGAGCCCTGGGCGGTGATTTCCTCTCATCCACTGCCAACTAGGAGCTCTTAAACTGAACGTCAGGAGTTTCCTTCTGCTAAAGGTCAGCTCTGGAAAGTCTCTCACTACCCTGCAAAACAGCCTCTCTTCGGGGACTCCAGGGCTGAGGGTGATTTCCTGAATACACCAAATGCTGCTTCTCCGGGCCGCTTTCTGTGCTCTGATGGAGGAAACCTCCCTGTCCCATGCCCAGGGGACCCCCGGCGCTCTGCAGGGGCCCCTGGAGTGTGCTTCGGGTATGTTCCAGGGTGTTCTCCCTGCCAGCTGAAGGGCTACTGTTACAAAATGCAACAGGAACTATTAAGACCTCATCATCTCTGCCCCAAAAAACACTGCACTTAGAACAGGAAAGAAAAGCTCAGATAGTTAAAGTGACTTTAAGCCCATGCAACTAGAGAATAGCACAATATGGATCTAGAGGCTTAGAGTCTTGCGGCTGCTTGGCCCCATGCCCTGCTTTTCCCGGGGTATCTTCTGTAACAATGAGGAGCAGTCCCCTGCCAAGATCTGGGGATACCACACTGCATCATAAGATGTGTCTCTGAATGAATAGTGCTGTCAAAGCAACACAAACCCCAGATTTATGAAAACCATCTCAGCCGTTATACCCTATGACACTACATTGCTAGTCTCTACCTAAACCCTCTGTGAACTGAGATGCAACCCTTCTGCAGCATGATTTCTCTATTCAGATTTCACCGAAGTTTAATCAACTTCGAATTCTGTGGTGCACACTCATAATCCCACTGACGCTGAGGCAGGAGGACCATGAGTCGGAGGCCAGCCTGGCTAACTTTCAACCATGTCTCAGAATTTAAATAAAGGGCAGGTGGAGCAGGGGATGGAGCCCAGCATAGAGCTCTTGCCTGCGTCCGATCCCCAGGACCACAGATTCTTTGGTGGACATTTAAAGCCTTTCGTTTCCAAACAGAGACTTAGGGCATGAGAACCCCACAGGACTTCTGGCTTCCTACGCTGCAGTCGACTGTCATGAGCGAGACAGACCTTCACCCTAGATCCGAGTCAGGTGTAAACTGAGTAAGAGATATAGTCACTCTATTTTGATTGTGCTTAAAGGTTTACACAACAAAAATGACGCTTTCCAGTGAAAGTCTAACAGCACACTGTCCAATACGCCCCAACCTTCAGGTTTCAGGGACCCATTGTCTTCCTTTTGGTCACCCCCTAGGCAGCATGAGCATGTAATATCTCAAACATTCTTCTTTATCTTGACTTCGAACTGATGCACTGTTTCACCAAGGCTTGTACTACGAACAGTACTTGTGAAACCACAGGTTTAATGTCCCTGTGCTAATTTTATGCTACACGTTAAAATCCACATAAAGCTACAAAATAAAAAAATGTCCACATCCTCCATACACACCAACCGCAGACAGGCTCTACCTCGGGGCCACCAGCAGCAGAAAGGCTAAAACCAGACTGAGACGGAAGGAAGACTGAGACGGAAGGAAGACTGAGACGAGGAGCAGACACGGCCTTGGTGAAGTCTGAAAGAGGCCAAGCTGAGCACGACCCTGAATGCCAAGTCAAAGCACGGGGGTCCTCCCGCAGTCACAGCTCAACCTCGGAAGACATGGAAGCGTCAGCCGGGGCAGGGATTCTCGCTTGGGGAGGGCTCAAGGACACCGCCCCACCCCTGGCTGCTCCGGCAGACACCGTGGTTCTGCTCCTCTGCCCACAGCCCACTCGCCAACGAGTGCTTTCCATCCGGCTCGCAGAACAAATGCAGCTGTTTCTCCCCATTCGGACAGCTGTCACCCCTGCCTGTCTCTCCAGGGCTACTGAGCCTCCAAAAGGCCCTGCCGCCGCCTCCTCACATTCCTTCTCTGCCACCCAGCAAGGAGACCCCTTTCTCCTAACTGTTCCTATACTGTGTATTTTATAACGATAGCATTCTGGTCTCACACGACCACACTACAGTGGTCGATCATTTTTAAATAACACAACCAATCCACCCACGGTCTATGTTTACCCCCTCTAACCGTCTCATTCATCAGAGTCCGTCAACGGCTCTTTGTTCTTCCCGGCAGCAGGATCTAGGCCTGCGGTCCTTGGTGCGTGTGGATGTCCTTTCTGCTCCTGTCTAATTTGAAACAATTCCTGAGCTTTTTGTGTTTTTGACCTTGTTAGGAAAAACGCAAGCTCGTTATTCTGCAGGCTTCTCCTCAAGGGTGTGTCCGAGCCTCTTTCACAATGCAGCTTGGATCGTGAGCTTGGGAGCAGGAGAACCCTAGAAGGGACAGGGTGCCTCAGGCCACAGGGTGCTGCTTGGTCCGTTTCGGTGACACTGATGTCACCCTGCTGATGTCCACCAAGCTTCCTCCAACATAAACAAGTTCCTGTTCTTTGTATTTCCTTTGTAGGAAAACACTGAGACTATGCAAATGTATCCTTCCTCATCAAACTTCCAATCACTGGTTGCAGAATCTACTAATGATTTTATAAATTCCTTCTTCCTTCTACATTTATGAATTAGCAATAATGTAAGGAAGAGATTTTTTCATTCCTCCATTCATTCATTCATCCACTTGCATTAGTACAGACTCATGAATCATAATAAAAATGAATAAACTACTAGATGATGAGTCTTTGTAGTACGTATTACTCTTGTCTTGTAAACCAAAAACGGGGAATTCATCTCCTAGGACACCAAAAATCAAGCGGGAAGATCCTGACTCCACCACCTGCACCCAGAGCTAAAATTCTAATTAAACTATTTTCTCACCAATATTGCATTCACTTACTGCACCATTTTACAAACTTAACCCATACTTTCTTTATCTTATGTATGTCATGCCCCATTACCAACATAACAAATATTACACATGCATTATACTACATAAACATAATATATATAATCAACATTAAAATAACCCCATGTTTATATGCAAGTACATAGAACTAAGATAATACATAACCCATTAACTTATTTATCCATACTACAATTCATAGGAAGATGATAAACCCAAGTAATCTATGAGTTTTATATAGGACACACATCTTATTAATTGGCCATTAGAAGGAGGGGACAAATCCAATAGCTCCAACCCGATTATAAAAAGTTGCAGTGTTTGCATCTGTTTGCCTACATCATCAGGAGATTTACAGGAATGACATCATTCCTGCAGCTCCTCACCCAATAAAAGGTTGGAATAAATTAGTTACTGATATTATCATAATAAGGACTATTAGTAAATACTGAAAAATCTTATTAACATTTGGATCTGAGTGTATCAGAGAATATTCTGTAATAGATTGTTATACATAATGCTACAGATACAAATATAACTGAGAGGTAGTCTAGTATAAAGTTTATACTTAGATGTAGGGTTTGAAATTAGTCAACGTCAGTTAGAAATTATAGCTTCATGACCTGAGCATAGTCCTGTAGAGGCAGTAGTACAGATAGGGTATTAGAGGCTGAGGAATTGAACCCTTCTAATTGCTCTGTAGGGATAGGACCCACTAGACAGGATAGTGTAGGGACAGTCCCCTTAAAAATGAGAGGAAGGGAACCTAGACTTTGATTGGCAGGTAGGCCAGGTAGACTCAGAGATCGGCTAAGTTCCTCCGCGTGAGCTGCTCCATGAAGGGCAGAGAAGAACAAGACTCTGCCCACCACCTCCACGACTCCGCCATAGGCCCCCAGAAAGGAGGTCAAACTCAATCAGAAACAGCCCCGCAGGAGGGATGAGACGAGCCCCATTACCCCATTAAAACAGGACCGCTCCCCCATGTTCAGTGATTACCCAGCTCTGGGTCCCCCACTACTCAGAGTGGTTTTTTTTTTTCTTTTTTAGTTATTTAGGTAAAGAAAAAAAAAGTATTTATTGTGAGCAGATTTCTTTTTCCAATATTAGAAACAAAACATATGACTGGAAACATTCAGATATTTTGGAGTTAAAGATGAGAAAAGCACCATTTAGATGATGGGAAAGAAAATAGAAGCACCAGACCAATTCTTAACATTTTACAGAATTTAATTAAGCACATAAAACTGTACTACTTGATATATTTTTCCATGAATGTTTTGTGACATTCACATCAAAGTGTGCCATTAAAAATCTTGTGTCTTTCTTCAGATTGTCTAACTTTTGGTACAACTGGTTTTTGTTTTTGTTTTTGTTTTTGTTTTTGTTTTTGTTTTTGTTTTTGTGACAGAATCTCACTATGTAGTCAAACTGGTCTTGAACTCGAAGCAACCCTCCTGCCTCAGCCTCCTGAGTGCTGGGATTGCAAGTGTGTGCCACCACGCCTGGCTTGGCAAAATCCTTGGAGACAGAATCCTCATTCCCTTCCCTTTTCACTTTGGATGGCAAAGTCCAGCAAGATTAAGGAGAGAATTTCCTCCCCAGTGTTTTCTGTGGGAAATGAAATCCTTTCATCTTCCACTTTTTGTTCTTGTTCCTTCTGGCCCGCTCTTCAGCTCTTTTTTAATTTTTTTTCCTAGTTTCATAACAAGAGCTGCAGTGTCATCACCACGGCTATCCTCTTCAAAATCTCCACCTTCCTCACCTGTCAGGGAATCATCTGCGTCGAGGTTGGCATCAGGAATCTGGTATAACCAGGGCTTCTTCAACACTGAAGAGGAGTTCCTATGTTTCCCTTCATATAAGAGCGATCTCTGTCTCTCTGTCTCTGTCTCTCTCTGTCTCTCTCTGTCTCTCTATCTCTCCCAATTCTCTCCTAAGTCACAGTTATGAACCTCTCCAGGCATCTGAGCACCTTGTCTATATTTTAGCCTTGCATGAGAGGGAAAGCTCCTGCCTGAACATTGCTTTGAGAGTTGGCTCAAATAACCTTCTCCTCTTCCTCTTCAGCCTCTCGCAGGTTTCACAGTTGGCCTGGCTGCTATTGTCATTTTTTGTGCACTGGGGGAAAAAGTTGTTATTTTTAATAAACTCTCATTGTATAAATTACTCCTCAACATTTATCCTTGTGAGAAAGACATTCAAAATGCATTCCACAGATGCTCTCAATCTTCTTTAAAAATTCTCAGAAAAGCAAAGTAAGAGGCTCAGGGCGCACACAGAATGTGGCTTCTCAGGTCACTGTCATTTAGCATAAACTCTTCTGTCA